>CABHPH010124302.1:2610-15329 GCA_902168325.1 Peromyscus nudipes | reverse complement strand
AACTAACCCCTATGCCTAGAGACACAAAACAGCTCCCCACACCCCAGTGACTCTCATAAAAATCCTAGATTCCCTGATGGCTTGGGGACTCCTCAGTAACCCCAGCCTCATTTTGACCCCAGAGCATCCTAAGGGGAAGTGAGAGAGAATTAAAAAGCAGAATTCTAAACCGTGACCTCTAAACCATTCCGGGGGGAAGTTCTTCCTTGCATACTGCCCCATGCTTCCTGCCATAGCCACTTTCTGTACTGAGTCAGTAATCAGAGTGAGCTCTGGGCCCCTGTATGACCCTGAATAAATCCCTTTATGTTTCTAGGCCGTGTTTTCCTCATCTATCAGATGCGATCTGCCTGCCAACTTCACAAGGTTGTCATGATGGTTGACCCGAGACAGTGGCTCTGAGAATCGATCGTTCAGTGTTTGGGTTTATTTTACACTTGTGTGTGTGTGTGTGTGTGTGTGTGTGAGATGCATGCTCCACAGCACACATGTGGAGGTCACAGTATGTTCTCTCTTTCCATCATGGGAACTCTAGGTATCGTATTCAGGTCATCAGGCTTGGTGGCAGGTATCTTTACCTACTCAGTCGTCCAATGTTTGTGACATTTGCAAGGCACCTGTTGAGTCCCCGGCATCAGCTGTGATGGGGCTGTGTACACCATAGACACCAGCAAACCTTACCCCTTTTCTTTTGGGAAGACTGTTTATCAACCCAGCAGTATCACAAAATAGTGTAAGAGCTTGGAACGTGGAATATCAGTCCCTTAGCCATCCAGCAGAGTCATAAACATTTGATTGCCAGCTCACAGCCCCACGTGGTCCAAACACGGCTCCTTGCTGCTATCCTCTGTGAAACCAGATCCATACCACATGGCATTAAATGACACTGGTCTTTGCTCAGTGGCTCGGGCCACACACAACCTTGGTCATCCTCGGTTCCTGTCTTTTCCAGTTGCCCTGCCACATCTGTCAGGTGAGCCTCCTAAGTGGCTCCTCTGCCGCTAGTCCACTCCCCTGCAGCAGCCAGTGCTCTTCGAATAACATAAATCAGACTCTGTCTGCTTAAAACCAATAACTTGTCTGTCTTTATTGTCTAGTAAAAAGCCAAGTCCTCGAAATGGCCTACAGGAATCCCACTCTGAACCCACTCCCTCCCTTCCAATAGCGCTCTTGGTGGGAGTTTCTTATTGGTCAAATGCATTGAGACTGTTGCTTCCTCAGGGTCTTTGTATTTCTGTCTTCTCTAGAAGGTTCTTTTGTGTCTTTCAAGAGTTGATTGCTTGCCATTCAGGTATGAGTTTAAATGTTCCTTCCTCAGAGGCATTCCCTGACAACTCAGGTCTCTGAATCGCCCAGACTGTCTGGTATATTCTCATTTATTCCTGTTTCTCCCCCCCCCCCCCCCCCCGTAAGCTGAGAGCATAATTTTTCTCCCCCAATGTGGTGCCTCTAGTACCTGGGCATACTGTAGGTGCTTAATATATGTTTTTAAAGTGATACATGGCCAGGAGGACACTGTAAAGTACTCTATGTTCAGATAATGCTAGGAATCATTTTTTCATCCTTTGCCTGCGGATGGAAGCAGGATAGAAAGCTAAGACTTTGTCCATTTCAGTATCTTGTAGGCACCACAGGCAGGCTACATGGAAGGGAAGGTCTTCCCAGATAAGGTTTATCTCCCGCTTCACACATGCTTCCTACCCCAGGCGAAAAACCGCTCTCAATGCTGGGTGCATTCTTTTTCTGATGTTTGTGTGAACATTATTGCAACTTCCAGAAACGCTTAGTTGGCAGAATCCAGCGTGAGTGGATTCCCATCCCATAATGAGTCTCTTGTTTCCCCCTAAATGGGCCTGTAGAGGTTTTAGATAATAGAGGACCAGCCAAACAAATTCCAAAAGAAACTGAGATGATACAGTCTTGCGGTCTTCCGAATGATCATTTGGTCGCCCTACCCCATCAGTCCATGGAATCTACATTTTACAAACGGACAAACTGGCTGTGTGACCTAGGCAGGGCTAGCCTTGCTGAGCCTCAGTTTCTTGACAAGCAAAATGCAGATATATACACCCCATAGTATTAGGATAATTAAACACTGGCGCTTCATGGCAATCTCAGTTTTTCTTTGCTTTTCTTTCTTTCTTTCTTTCTTTCTTTCTTTCTTTCTTTCTTTCTTTCTTTCTCTCTTTCTTTCTTTTTTTCTTTCTTTCTTTCTCTCTCTCTTTTTTCTTTCTTCTTGCCATTAATATATCACCTCAATTCCCTGAATTTTTCTGGAAAATGGGAGTCCCCAAAGGGCCCTCTACCCCACCCCCAGTATAGGAGAAGTCTTACCATGATAGACAAACCCTCTGAAACTGGGCTACATCTTTACTCATCCCCTTTTCTGATTGTTAAGATGGTTAAGGTCTTACTATGCTTCCCAGAACCTCAAGGAATCTTCCTGCCTCAGTCTCCCCAGCCAGGAACTGGGATTACAGGCACACCGAGGCACCAGGGGTCTCCCAGTTGAGGGGTGCCTCTTTCTTTTGCTCTGAGTTGCCTGACTCAGTAAACACTGAGTCAAGATAGGGGATGGGGGCGGGGAGGAGGGAGGAGAGGGGAATCTGTGGTTGGTATGTAAAATAAATAGAAAATCTCTTAATAATAATAATAATAATAATAATAATAATAATAATAATAATAATAATAAAAGATAGGGGATGGAGGTGGTAGTCTATTGAAGCCGCAGGAACACCTTGCCAGTGGAACTGAGGTAGGTTCTGAATAGATCACGACACAGCCCGAGGCTCTTAACCCCTCTCTGGCATTGGCACCAGTCTCAACATTAGCCCCAGCCCCAGCTCTACCCACGAAGAGAACGCAGAGGGTCTAAGAACACCTTGGGTTCCCATCTACCCTCTCCCCATACCTCCAAAGCCCCCCGCCTGGGCACCCGGGGGATCGTCTTTCTAAGGAGAACTTGGCATCTGGGCAGCACCAGGGTTTCAGAGGGAGGCTAAGTCCATTGGAGCTGCCTTGAGTTTGGGGAAGGGAGGCAGCCCCCTTACCAACATCTGCCAGGGCTGAAGCGGTGACCTGGGATCAGGACACTAGAGACCTGGTCCTTCCTGCCTGCCTATTTGTTACTTCACATCAGGACTCTGGGTGCCATCCTGTTTTCTCTAGGGTGTTCCAGTGGCACCAAACTCTGTACTCTGCCCAACATCTGGATAAGGGGCTATGGCAGGTGCCTGTCTTTCCTGCCCATGGGAGCGCCGAGCTGCCCGCTTCCCTCTCGCCCTCCTGGCGCTCACCGAGCCTGGCTCCTGGGTGTGAGGCTCTGCAACCGGTGCCGGGGTGGGTTCGTGAGACGACATCGCAGGCTGCTTGTCTCTGACTGTCGCAGCGCTGGGCGCTATTGCACGAGGGGTGGGTCCGGCCAGGTGGGCGTGGCCCGGGGCGAGCAGGCAGGCAGCCGGCCCCGCGGGAGCCCCAGCAGTCCCTCTGAAGCCTGCGGCGGCGGCAGCAGCTTGGGGGTACCCAGGACCTCCAAGTTTCCGGTTCTCCTCTCCAAGGAGGAGCTCGCCAATCGCCACACACCTGGGGAAAGCTGCCAAGTCCTCTGGGACGATTTTCTTTTCTTGGCAAACTTATTGTAGACAGAAACTCTCAGCTAACCCCACCTTGGGTGAAAGCCAGCAAATAAATTTATTCTTTAAATGAGGCAATACACTCCACTTGTTCAGGCTAAAATTATAGCTGTACTTCAGGCTTTCAGTACACATTTCCCAGGCTTTCCTATAGGTAACTGGTAGGTACGTCTGTGCAACCAAGTCCTGGCAGATGAGTTAAGTGTGGTGTGTGCAATATTCCAGGAAGTGCTTTAAAAGACAAAGGACCAGCCGGGTGGTGGTGGTGCACGCCTTTAATCCCAGCACTCGGGAGGTAGAGGCAGGCGGATCTCTGTGAGTTCGAGGCCAGCCTGGACTACAGAGTGAGTTCCAGGAAAGGAGCAAAGCTACACAGAGAAACCCTGTCTCGAAAAAAACAAAAAAACAAAAAACCAAACAACAACAACAAAAGACAAAGGACCACACTGTATAAATCTCTTGTCAAAATAGTGTGGCCAGCCTGCCTTGTATTATCCCACTACTGAAACAATGGACCCCAGAAATTAGTCACCCCACAAAACAAAACAAAACAAACACCCCCCCCCCAAAAAAAACCCAATACAACAAAACCAAAAAACTCTTTCTGGGAGAAGAGGCCCTGGGCAGCCAGAGAAGGAACTTCTTAGAGAGAGATCTCCACTTGTCTGTTAGTCTTGGTCGGCCTGCTGAGTTCCACTCCCTCCCGGAGGTGGACTTGGGAGGTCACTAGCTCCTTTGGTTACTCTCCTCACTGTGCTCACACTGACTGTGCCTCCCTTTCCACTCTTCATCGGGCTCTTTGAGTTAGTGCAGGGAGGGTGGACTGCTCAACCCGGTGTGACCCTAAGTCCAGCAGCAATAGGCGCAATGTACAGACTAGACCACTGTTCCTCAGGACACAAGCACAAACTGAACTACAGTAAAATGACAAACTTTTTGCTGCAAATAATCACGACATGTGGCAAGGTATCCATGTTCTCCCAAGTGTGGAGATAACATTCACAAACTCTAAAGCACTTGTATTGGGATATATACAAATAACTCTCTTAATAACAAAAAAAAATCTCATTTTAAAGATACACAGATGTACTATAAGGACGTACAAACACGCTCATGCTGGCTGTGGCTGTGTACGGTCTTTAAATTTTAGAGACAGTTTCTCTGTGTAGCCCTGACTGTCCTGTAACTCCAATTGTAGACCAGGCTGGCCTTGAACTGCCTCCCGAGTGCTGGGATTAAAGGTATGTGCCACCACGCCCAGATGGAGTTCCTTTTCAAGGAGATGCAAATTTCCAAAATTATATCCTGGTTGAATAATATACTCGAATACATTTAAAAAAAATCATTGACTATTTTTTTTTGGTGCCTGGCAGTGCAGCTATCTTGAGAACCCGCATCAACTTATATTGGGATTATCTTTAGAAGATCTGTATTTTATAACTTTCCATAATGAGTATGAATTATGAGTATGAATTGTCTGTGCCAAAACAATTTAAAACAAATGACAAAGAGCAAGATATAAATGTAATGAGTAAGCCACTTCTAATTGAGGATCCAGTGTGATAAGCAACTTTTTACCGAAGTGGTTTGTTCTTTGGCAAAGAAAAACAAAGGAGTGCATTAATAAACCTCCATGCCATGTCATTAGAACAAATACAACCGTTGGATTGGTACTAAAATATCACTTTTTCACAGTTCTGAGCATGAAAATAACATTGGTTAAAGAAAAGGCATCTAATAAATAATCATTGATTCTCAAACTGAATGACTTAGCCAAATAAAAAAATGACAAAAGCATTCACATGTACTATTTTATAACAAGTGTAAATCATTTAACAAACCCTTTCAATGAACAGCGTTTTGAGAGAACAGTTCATTTAACCATTAGCAAAATACCACATCAAAAATATATTAAGGCACTAAAATAAATACACACATACTACATTGTCAATGTATGGAAACATCATGACGCGCACTGACTGATAAAGTAAGATTATTTCAGCTTTGAATGCATAGTAATCTAGCTAGCAGATTCGGATGTGTAAATCAGACATGTACTTCTGCATGTCCATCTTATCCACAAGATAGAAGGACTCGTGACGGATCTGAAGCAATGACTTGGACCAGATTGCATTCCACGCCTAAGATGTTCATTCATTTCAGGTTTTGCTTCCCTTGGCCATTTATGTTTCCAAAGTTAACCTGCAGAGTCTAGCAACTTCACAACTTCTGAATTTTCAAGTAAACAGCTTTATCAGATGACTATCATCAAGAACATGATTGACACTAACATTTTCACAGTTTAAAAAAACACGAGTTATTGCTGATGACTGTCCTTCCTATTGGAACCTCCCACTGGCATGTACTCTACGAGATACACAAGAAACCCCCTGCAGCTTCTGGTTAATGAGGAACTGGAAAATCCACAGAGGAGGCTTTTTTTTTTTTCTTTTTTGGTAGATACATGCAAAACATTCTTGTGAGAGGCCTTTCATAAATTACAACTATGCATATAGAAAGGTTTCATGATAGGCCTAGATGAAACATTTCCTTAGAGGTTCCTGACCATATTAACAATCAAAAGTTTTTGCCTATATCTGAAAGATAAAATTATCGATTTTACTATCCTTTTTTTTGTTAAGAACGTAATTATTTCTTTTTTGCTAAAGAGGACTCTGATATTGCTATGTAAACATTATCGACAATAAATATTTAGTTTTCTATTATGTACCTGCTGAATTCCTAGGTTAAGGGCAAAATGAAAATGCTCTCCTTCATCCTCTATTCCACATCGCCCACTCAAAAGACAGGGTGTGGCGTGTGGAAGGCTGGAGCTAGGGAAGAGAGCATCTTTAAAATAGGACCGCAAAAGAAAGGGCTGATCCAGGACATCCAGTTACGCACACAGGTTCCCTCTTGGCATTCCTGAGCCTTAGTTAAAACCTCATTCACACTTTCCAGTTCTGCCTCATCTGTGGCTGGGAGGCAAGGCACGGGTTACATCATGAATGGTTCAGCTTAAAGAGAACAGCCTGAGTCAACCTGGGAAGAGGGTGCAGCTAAGTGAGGTGCAGAAGCTGCATTTTGGTGGAGTGGTTCACTGTCTGTGCTGGAGCATACAGGGTGGATTTCCACAGGACTCAGGCCTAGTACAGAACTCCTGCATCGTGACACTAACTACCTACGAATCACTCGAGATCCCAAACGGAGCTGGCACCACTTCAGACACAGTGAACCATGTTTGTGGACGGTGGCAGGAATGGACTTTGTTGGTTTAAGACAGTCTCATTCTGCAGCCCAAGCTGCCCTTGACCTCATGGTAATCCTTCTGCCTCAGCCTCCCAAGTGCTATGATCACAGATGTGGGCTACCATGTTTGGCCAGGTATTGGCCCTTTGGAAAGGACTCCCAAATGACCCTCTGTCAAAATGTCTTTCCTAAACATACAGTGTCATCTTTCTTTTTCACTCTCACCAATGAAAAGGGCTGTCTTCTAGAGGCTATAAAGTGAGTGCTATTACAACATAGTGAATACAGGAACAGATGAGAATCATTTATATTCATTGTCAGACAAACTTTTGGGAAAAAATACAATGTCACCTTTCTCAAGAAATCTTTTCATGCTTTGGAAATTGTTATTTATTTAAATCTTTTTAAAAAATTAACGTGTATATGTATTTTTCCTGCATGTATCACTTGAGTGCAGTACCCACAGAGATCAGAAGAGGGAGCTGGATGCCTTGAATCAGGAGTTACAGGTGATTGTGGGTTGCCGTGTGGGTGCTGGGAATTGAACCTGGGTCCACAGCAAAAGCAGCCAGTGCTCTTAACTGCTGCCATCCCTCCAGGATAGAAAGTTGTTATTATAGAGACAGGACTTTGCTACGTTACTTAGGCTGATCTGAATTCCTGGGCTCAAGTGACCCTCCCCTCTCAGTTTGGTGTGAGGGTGTGAGTGACAGCTACAGGGCATGCACCACTGTGGGCAGCTTGGAAGTTATTATTTTTAAGGGAATAAATATTTGAAAACTTGAAAACTTTGAGGTCCCCCCCCACAGGGTTTCTCTATGTAGCCCTGGCTGTCCTGGAACTCACTGTGTAGACCAGGCTGGCCTCGAACTCAGATCTTCCAGTGTCTGCCTCCAGAGTGCTGGGACTAAAGGTATGCACCACCACCTGGCCAAACTTTGAGTTTTTAATACTATTATACATAGAACTCACATAAAAGGTTTATAGCATACATCCAGCACCCTATGGATACTGTTGCTGGTATGGGCCACTTAATCCTTGCTACAATGTATACTTCACTTTTGTTTTTATTAATTTTTATTTACATTTTAATTACTTAAAGTTTAATTCAATAGACCATTTGCAAAATAGTTCACTCACGTAAAAGGTTTATAGCATACATTCAGCACCCTATGGATACTATTGCTGGTATGGGCCACATAATCCTTGCTACAATGTATACTTCACTTTTGTTTTTATTAATTTTTATTTATATTTTAATTACTTAAAGTTTAATTCAATAGATCATTTGCAAAATAGTTCATTTAACTTATTTCCAAACACGGGGATTTAATCTGAAAATTGAAACATAATTGGTCTTCAGTTAAAAGTATAATGCACTGAGCATGTTTTCCTATAATGTCTACACAAGTTTACTGTGATATGAAGTAGAAAATGTGTACTTTTTGTGAATTCAAGAAACATTCACAAATCTGTAATATGATAAAATAGATTTTAGTTGAGTGGTGCAAATGAATGGCTAATTACAAATGTTAGCTAAACATAAATTCCTAGTTTTTGAGGAGAAAGTAGGAAGAGAATCAACTGTGGTTCTTGGAGAATTTTTGTGAGTGCTTTTACATTTCATATTTAAAGGTTTTTTTTTTTAATTTGCTGGGGACTGATTGAATCTGAGGTCTCATATACACTTGGCAAATACTCTACCATTGAACCCATCTACCCCAGCCCATAAAATTACATGTAGAAGGTATAGAAAAGTGCGTAGGCACATTAATACTAACATTGTACTAAGCTACACAATTTTATTCCTAAAAGATTAAACATCTTAGATACTGTTGCTAAATTAACACTTGAATATCTCTTGCCATCACAGAGTGAAAACTGAGAAGCTGTGAGGGTTAGGTATAGGCAATACAATAATAACATTGATGCTTTTAACATGTCATGTACAATATTTAATGTATTGCTATTTAAAAACTGAGAGAGCTAACATTTATATTAATATCTGCTATTTGGAAATAATGTTTCAATGCTAATATTCTGCTAATTTAGACCACATGAAGATTAATTATATACCTATTTAATATATCATATTGGTTAACTAGTATTTGAAGATACACATTTTTTTTCTGAGTGGCCTTTGAGAAAAGTGCATGAACTGTGGTTTCCAGCCATACATTACTCTCCTACCTTGTGATTATTTAAACACCCTCCTAAGGAATTAAGTAGCACTCAAACCACAAGCTCAGGCAAACTGACTTCTGTCTCCCCCTTCTGCACGTCCACTTCCAACCATCATTTCTCTTGGTCTCAAAACTCAAAACTATCAGAGTTTTCTAAAAGGCTCTGCAGTTTGCTGGAGTCTCTGAATAATTACAGCATTCTGTAAATCTGCTTCTTCCAATGTCAGCGTCTCATCCAGAAGTCTGAGAAAAGGAAGAGCCGTTGCCAGGGCAAAGGGGGGGCTTCTCTGAGATCCTTGGTATTTTTCAATGAAGTCTTTGATGTGGCTCACCCTGCAAAATACCACAAACTATTAATTTATGAAATCAACTTGTAGTATAGGTATTTGGATTTGTTAAAATAGAGACTAGAGAAAGTTTTGTATGATACATACCAGTCATTTGTTTATTTGTTTTTTAAAGCAGTGCTTGGATTACAGGCCAGTGCTGAATTTACAGGTATGTGATACCATGCCCAGTTTATGTGGTACTGGGGATTGAACCTAGGGCTTCGGGTATGCTAGGCAGGTCCTTTACCATCTGAGCTACACAGCTACATCCCAAGCTCCCTATCCTTTGGGAATGAACCCAGAGGCTCAGACATGCTAGCCAAGAACTCCTACTACTCAGCTGAAGTTCAGGTTCTAGGTGACTTAAATCTGATGTGTGTGTGTGTGCATGCACTCTACCAACTGAGCTACATCTTCAGCCCATACTCATTGCACTCTTGAATGTCGATCAGTTAGTTCAACTCTGTGGTTTTTTTGTTTGTTCCAGTCATGGTTGCTCTGTGTTCTCTGTGGTCCATGCTCGTCATGTGCCAGCTGTGAAGTGGTGCAAACTTTTTTTGTACTTTTTTTTTTTCCCCTTCCCGAGACAGGGTTTCTCTGTGTAGCTTTGCTCCTTTCCTGGGACTCACTTGGTAGCCCAGGCTGGCCTTGAACTCACAGAGATGCGCCTGGCTCTGCCTCCTGAGTGCTGGGATTAAAGGCATGTGCCACCATCGCCCGGCTTTTGTACTTTTTAATGATGGTGATTAAACCCAAGATTCTGTGCAAGCATTGAGATACACCTCCAACCTGTTATAAAATCTATTTTTTCAAGACAGGATTTCATGTAGCCCAGGCTGGTCTCGAACCTGCCATGTAGCTGAGGATATCTTTGAACTTCTTTTCTGATCCTCCTGCCTCTACTTCCTAAGCCTGGGATACATGAGATCCTAACTCAAAAACAAATGAACAAACAAACAAAAACTGTACAAAAGATGAGAAAAAATGCCTGGGATCCAGAGAAAGTTCAAGGCCTGCCTGGCAATTTTGTGAGAACTGTCCCAAAGTTAATGCAAAGTATAAACAGGATAGTTCAGTGGTAGAATACTGGCCTAAAAAACAAAAACAAAAACAAAAAAAACCAACCAACCAACCAACCTACCCTTAAAGAAGAAAGGTAAACTTCCAACGCTGTAATTGTGGGTGAGAGCACTCGCTGCCAAACCTGACAACCTGACTGAGCTCCCAGGACTCAAGATGGAAAGAGAACAGACTCTCAGAAGTAGCTCTCTGACACCCCCACCCACACAGGGTCCTTGTGTACTCCCTACCTAACCACCCACTCACACAAGGTAGACAGACAGACAGACAGCTAGATAGATAGACAGATACATACATATATAGAATTTAAAAAAGCAGAGTGAATATCGAGGCTATTCTGATCTATATAATGAGTTCTAGGCCAGCGAGGGTCACATGGTAAGTTTTCGTTCTGTCTCAAAACAAAAACAAACAAAAGAACAACAACAACAAAAAAACCCAACAGCAAACAAAACAACTATTCAGAAAACACAAAACGCACTCTTATACACACACAAACACACAAAAAGAATAAAAAAGATTCAAAGTAAAGGGAAACAAAAGAGGAAAGATGGCAGCCCTAGACCCACCTCCTTGGGGAAATTCTGTATGTGTCACTCCAGCTGGGAGATGTCTCAATGGGCACGTGCACTTGCTATGCAAACCGGAGGAAATGAATTCAACCCGCGGAACCCATGGAAATGTGGAAGGAGAGAACCAACTTCACAAAGTTGTCCTCTGCCTGCCACACCTCCTCCCCATCACAGAAATACACACACAGCAACGAACAGATTTTAAAAATTGGCGAGAAAGAGGAGGGTTTGTATGAGCGAGAATTGTTGAGACCAAGATTGGAAAAAGCACAGGGACAAATAGCCAAACTAATGGAAACACATGAACTATGAACCAATAGCTGAGGAGCCCCCAACTGGATCAGGCTCTCTGGATAAATGAGACAGTTGATTGGCTTGAACTGTTTGGGAGGCATCCAGGCAGTGGGACCGGGACCTGTCCTCAGTGCATGGGCTGGCTGTTTGGAACCTGGGGCCTATGCAGGGACACTTGGCTCAGCCTGGGAGGAGGGGACTGGACCTGCCTGGACTGAATCTACCAGGTTGAACTCAATCCTCAGGGGAGTCTTTGCCCTGGAGGAGATGGGAATGGGGGCGGGGCGGGATGGGGGAGGACAAGGGAATCCATGGCTGGTATGTAAAATTAAATTAAAAAATAAAAAAATTATATATATATAAAAAAAAAGACGACGCATCCCCGAAAAACAGAACCAACACGCCAATGGGAAAAAAGAAAGTCTAAAGCTTGGTATGGTGCGTGGCACATGACTACAATCCCAGCCTTCAGTGAGGCCAGCCTGAATTACACAGCAGGATATAGAATAAGACTCTGTCTCAAAAAACAAAACAAACAAACAAACAAGCAAAACAAAAAAGCTGGGCAGTGGTGGCACATGCCTTTAATGCCAGCTCTTGGAAGGCAGAGGCAGGTGGACCTCTTTGAATTCAAGGCTAGCCTGGTCTACAAAGAGAGTTCCAGGACAGCTAGGACTGTTACTTAGAAAAACTCTTTGTTGAAGAAAAAAAAAAAAAAGAAAAAAGGAAAAGAAAAAGAAAAACAGACCAATGAATCACAGAATAGAGAGTCCAGAGCAGATGCAGGCATCTGATTTAAAATGGACACCATGGGAGGGAGAGAACAGACAGATAGACAGTCTTCCGTACACACAGAAAGTGGCCAGTGGAGTGTAATACTGAGTAACACAAGTGAACTCTTACTCATAGGAGACTGCCTCTTGGGCCTCTACCTTTGCTGTGAGCACAGGGCCAGCTCCTTTGACGGTTCAAGAAAGTGGGAGACAGAAGGAACAGACCCAGAGGCAGTGACCTGCAGAGCTCCCTCAGAGGAACCTGCAAATGAGCGCAGCTGAGATCCACAAAGTCATACCAGGAAACACAGGAGAAAGAGCCTTCGAAACAAGCTTACTTAACTATCAACAGCATTACAGTGAACTTGTTCTACAACTTTTTTTTTTTTTTTTTTTTTTTGAAACAGGGTCTCACTGTGCAGCCTTGGCTGGCCTGACTCACAGAGATCCACTGCCTCTCAAAAAATACTCAGACAGAGAATGAACTAACTACAGTACAGAAGGCCAAATCAACATGATACTGAGTTTAAAAACCCCAAAACAAAGCAAAAAATACCCTAGAATAAACATAGTGGAGTCTAAGAATCCAATGTTGATTGACATGTTA
>CABHPH010124299.1:141717-156692 GCA_902168325.1 Peromyscus nudipes | reverse complement strand
AACTGAGATTTTTTTTTAATTTGCCTTGCTTCTTGTATTTAGTTAAGCCTTGCCTTTAAACAAAAACTTAGCTTTAATTAAAAACTTTTCTAATTATGGGCTATTTTTACTTTTTCCTGTAGCACGAATCTTAAAAGGTCTTATTAATAAAAACAAACCTGAAGCCAGTTATTGGGGTGAATGCTGGAAGATCAGAGAAACAGAACAAGCCACAGCCACCTCACCTTGCCAATTCCTCAGCTGATCCTGTTTCCTCAGACTGGAAGCCTCTGAGTCCTCATCTCCAAATGGATCTCAGCTGATCTGCTGCTCAAAAGCCTGAAAACGTAACCTGCTCTAGTTCCTGGTTTTCACACCTTATATACCTTTCTGCTTCCTGCCATCTCTTCCTGGGATTAAAGGTGTGAGTCACCATGCCTGGCTATTTCCAGTGTGGCTTTGAACTCACAGTGATCCCAATGGATCTCTGCCTTAGGAATGCTAGGATTAAAGGTGTGTGTGCCACCATTTTCTGCCTCTGTATCTAGTGGCTCTTTTGTTCTCTGACCCGAGATAAGTTTATTAGGGTGCACAATATTTTGGGGGTTTTTCTACTCTTTTGTGATTTTTTTTCCTGATTTGTTGTTATATCTACTAAGCTTTTCCTCATATTTATAGTTTCCTCTAAGGTAGCTTCTGCATGCCATGTTTCAAATATGTTCCCTTTCCCTTCTCAATCATATCTCCATGGGCTGTTTTTCCTTAGAAAAATTAAAAAGACAATCTTTTGAAATAAATACCTTGACTGAAAATTAAGGAAGTTATCCATGTGAAAAAATGGAATAAAATGAATTAATAGAGCATGCAGTGCAGACAGAAACATGTTCAAAACTGCTTGGCCAGCAAATTGGTAAGAAATACAGTGAAACTGAACAAAAATGACAGAATATAGAGAAGAGGTTGGCATAGTGCATACCAGCTTTTTTTCTATCCCACTTCTCGCCCACTTTCAGCGCTGATTAGGAAGATAAGCCTCTGCAGTTTTCAGGGAAAAGCATGAGGGTATTTGAAAGAATACCTGCATATATTGAAATGTATTTTGTGCACACTGAAACTAACCACAGGTGATCAGTTAGTCTATTTTCAGATGTGAAGAGTAATAGTAATCTGAAATATTCAACACCTATCCCCAACTCACACAGGTGATTAGCAACACAGATACCCAAAGAACTACCCTCTTTTGTGGAAATGTGTTATTCCTTGTAATGCTGAACTCCACACGGTCAAATAATACTGTTTCAAACAATCTTTGACTTTCCATCTATTCCATGGAAACAAAGACCACCTGTGAAGGTCGTTCTCTCATGTCACTCAGTGGCCACATTAATTTTCTCAGAGGTTGAAATTTGAGAGAAATATTACAGCTAAGGAAGTGCACAGGTAAATATTATATAACATCAAATAACATGTAAAGGACGAACTGAAACACTCACTTCAAAATGTGGTCTGTGGGACTGCATCTCTGGATGGAAGCACTGCTTGAGGAAATGTGTGAGGAAAACAACTATGTTCTCATCCCCCTCAGTTCTTATTTCAAGAAAGGTTCAACAAGCTCAAATTGAATTTATATTCTTAAAGCAGTTTCCAATCAGGGTGTGGATACACTTGGATACAGTCCCTTATTCCCTTCATCCATTTACACTCAAAGTTCTCTTGTGATTGACATCATCTTTGAGGAAAGAAAACTGGGGAGCAGCAGAGCAAAAGGCTCCCAATGCTAATGCATTAGCTATTCTGTGGTATTGACCACATCTTACCATTCAGTACACTGGAGTGAAGTATAGGCTCAGTAGTGAATCAATAAACCACTCCCATGTCCACTTGTGGTTTCCTCTTGATTAGAGCGTCTGTTGATGCCATCCTGATTAATATTTGTCTCTTTTTATAACTGATAAACAATCAGCTTCTAATGCTGCTGTAGCTTCATGATCTTGTGGACAAACTACACATTAAAATTGTGAATTTAGAGATGTTCCATTTGAATCAGGATTGTTGAAGGATGAGATCTCATGTCAAAGTAGGAGTTGAAATTTTGTGTCTGCTTCCATTTAATTTTTCTTTTGCCTTGCTTTTCATTAGGTCAGTCTCATCAAGAAAATTATTTATTTCCACAAAAGAAGGAATTAACCTGTTCTGTGATTCAGTGAAGTTTAGAGAGAACATAGAGTTGTAAAAAGAATGAGGAATGACATTCAATAAGAGCCACCACAGAAATAAACCTTTATTTAACTTTTTCTCACAGAAAAGAGCTGTCTGTTTTACAGAACAAGGTGCCTTAAATGCCAGGACTTCGATATATAGAAAGTGCTCATAAAAAGGCAGTGCCTATGCAAGTAACGATTGGAATTCTCCAGGGAATGGGACCTGGGATTGTGACATTAAATTGAAGTGGCCTTTCTACAGGAGATCACAACTGGCCAAGAATATTAGAGCCACAGACTGATCAATGTCCAAAAGCAGAAAAAAGAGGAAAAAAAAAACCTCATAGATTCATATTCAGCTGAGGCTTGTAGGATGCTTTTTTCTCCTGTAATCTCTACATTAAGGTCTGAAAAACTAAAATAAAACAGTTTTCATGTGACTAATATGTAACTACTTGTGTGTATGTGTGTGTGTGTGTGTGTGTGTGTATGTGTGTGTGCCTGCATGTACATACATTAATCACCAGTGTATGATTCTTGTATTTCTCAGTAATTTTTTTTGTCACTACAAAGCACCTTCATTCTTTTACTTTATCCACCATTACTGAACATTTATCAGGAGTGAAACATGTTGATAAATTCTGTACAATGTTCAAACTTAATCATTACTTTTGTTGACATTCCAGCTCCCAGAGAACAGAGAAATTTCCTAATGTTCCAAGAGTCTGTGCCTTAAATCCCCATACACCCGTCATATTTATAGTATTAGACAAAATAGTTTTTGAATGAGTTATGGATGGATTTTCTCTCAAATTAGATAGTCAAGAAGTTTAACCAAATCCCAGCACCATGCCTATAGTAAAGTAATGAATGAACTCTTAATACATCCTAAATCCCCAAGTAAGTGCTTGCAAGAGGCCTCCCTGTAGAAATCTGAAAAGGGCAGAGCTAGTGCTGTCTCTCCTTTCTCTTCTGTAATCCTGCATATGAGCAAATTGTTACCCAAAGCATAACAGGAGAAAAACCATGCTTCATCAACCTGTACTGAGGTCTATAACTGAAACAATAAAAACACATTAATCTCTAATATGGAATTTCTCATATGTTTCCATCAGTGTCCCATAGCCTAAGCCATATCTAATCTTCTGAAATAATGCACATGGGTTTCATCAGCATCAGGATAATATGTTCAAAAAGAACAGTATTTTTAAAAGTTACTAATCATTAGGAATAGAAGAGCCATCACAATCAAGCTCTTGGTGTCTACACCCTGTGCACTTAAGCTATGGTTCGACCAACGGAACCTAATTCAAGAGAGATAAGGGTGTGGCTATTGGCAGAGCAGCTCCATGCACATATAGCAGAGGGGAAGGGTGAGCTTCTGAGAATCAAGTTCTGCAGAGCAAAGAACGGAATGGAGAGTAGATGACACAGGAAGCTATCATTACTGAATTATGTAGAATATTCCAGACTCATAATTCCGACTTTGATTGACATCATCTTTCCTCTGTGGATTAGAGTTCTCCTATGAAAGAGGTTAAGTTATGAAAAAAATTAACCATTACTGAGTATGCAGTAAGTTAATCTTTAGAACAGCTCATTTATCCAGAAAGAAATATAAGTAGCCTGCGGCTAAATTATCTGATATTAGGAATTCGCATTGACCAGATAAAACCACATTAACCTACTATACAACAATCTGATTCACTGCTAAGAATTGTAGGGAATTAATATATCTTTAAAATCTTGGCAAAGTTTACTTCATTTACTTAGACACATCCCTCTCCTCTTAGAAGTACAAATTCTAATCAGTTTGTTGTGTGGGAATGGCAAAGATTTGTGTTTAGTTAGGGATGGGCTTGTGGTTCAGTAGGTATGAGAATGTGCTCTGCAAGAACAAGGGTCTCGGGGACTGTGTTTGACTCATATTAAAGAGCTAGAAAGAGATGTGTGCACCTGTAACCACATCACTGGAGGGAGACAGGAGATGGGATCTCAAGATTTCTCTGGCTTATAAAGATACTCCAAACTGGGAGCTGTATAGTCAGTAAGAGACATTGTTTCAAGTCAATAAGGTAAAGTGATATCTTGCATTATTCTCTGGACTCTATGCAAGATATACACATTTACAATCATGAACACCAAACACACATACTCTCTCTCTCTGTCTCTCTCTGTCTCTGTCTGTTTGTGTCTCTCTATCTCTGTCTGTGTCTCTCTGTGTCTGTCTGTCTGTCTGTCTGTCTGTCTGTCTCTCTCTCTCTCTCTCTCTTTCTCGATATTAAATAAAGTTCCTATAAGCAGTATCTGGCTTGCTTATTTTCTTACCACTTCCTTAGAGTAGATGTCATTTTGTAGCAACTACACCCTGCAGACCTAACCACTAAACTCAGCAGATCAGCTTGAAAATGTTGCCAAATTCAGAATCCTTTTGGTGAAACAATTAGAACTCAACACGGTAAGTATGAAACATTTACGATTTGTGTTAGAATTCTTCTCACATTAACTTTGTACAGTTGAGTAAGGTAAGTTTTAACACGCCATTAAACTGAGAATTCCCTCTTCAGATGTCTTGAAAATGAATTCTTCTTTCCATATAAATTTTAGAGTTCTATACGGTATATATTTTCAAATAAAATTGAAACTTCTGAACAACATAGTATTATTGTAAGTCTTCATATGCCCACCTGTGGCAATTTGTTTCAAACAAGCTGCCTAAACAACTTTATCCTTCAATCTTAGAGTATTATAAAATTCTATGCTTCCTTTGACAAAACATTGCGTTTATTTTTTATTTTGCATTTGTATGTGTGTATCTGTATGAAGCGTTACAGTGCCATAGCATTGTGGGAGTTTGTCCCCTTGTTCTACCATGTCGGTTCCAGGTATTGGACATAGGTTATCAGGTCTGATAGAAAATCCCTTTAGCCAAAGTCTTATCACAAATATATACTGATGCCTTGTAATTCTAGGTAGACAGTTGCTGTAGATTTTACTCTATTGAAGCCACTGAAGTCAAATAGTTATGTTAAACGATATGGGGGTAGATTCTTCTGTGTTTCTGTCTAACTTTAATTTTGCACTGTCAAAGTATTTTCTTACTCTTATAATGCCTTGCAATTCTATTAGAAAATGAAAATGCTGAGGCCAGTCATGGTTGATAGGCAGGAAACTCAACACGATGAGTGTGGTTCTGTGTGGATTAACATGTATAAATGTGGTGAGCATCAAACTGCTTTGAAAATATCAATTAAATAATTAGTTCCATAATTTTGCAAATTAACATATGAGCAAGATACAGGAACTAATCATAGTAATGTGAATTGCTATAATGATCCAACACAAGGAACAACTTAAGGAAGATATGTATATACTGGTTAATTATGATGCAAAACAAAGTAGAAAAAAATTTCCGATGTTACTAACGAAATAGTAGAATATAATGCAGAAGCATAAATGTAAAATTGATTTAAGACACTGATATTTCTTTGGTAGTGATCATAGCTATGTAATATACACAAATATATCTAATACTAAAACAGATGATTCATATTCTTTCCTATTGAAAGGGAAATTGAAATGTCAGACTCCAGTCACCTAATGTTTCATATCCTTTCAATAATAAGGGAAGTAGTTGAAAGCTGATAAACACAAACCCAATATGTATGTCCTTCTATCGATATTCACTGTCTTTCTATCATACATGTGCTTTTGAAACACTGGAGGATTCTGATATATATATACATATATAAACATATATATGTATATATATACATATATATGTATAAAATATTTCAATAACCTCTCTTTTTCAGATATACCAGACTCAACATAGGAATCCCCACCCTTAAATGCTCTTAACATATAAAGTATTTGTATTTTGTATTCCACATAAATTTTCAACTACTTTTAGCAAAATTTCATCAAATTAGAGGCAAAATATGCATGTTCTATCCTAGGTAGGTTTACATTTATCCCTTTTTTATTGAACTTAGTGAAATAAAAACAATAATGAATATGTATCTATCATTAGACATTGGTCATTCAATAAAATTGGTGATGGAAAGTCTATACTATATTACTAAAACCAAGTATTAGTTAAATACTTTTAATGGATTAGTTATAAAAGATTAATATACTGTTAGACTTCACATTATTAAAGTGTCATATTACATTATCTTATAATAGTGATACGATAAAAATTTGTTAGCACTCAGATTGCTTTCAGATGTGATTGTATCATTAGTAGAAACTTTTCAAAGTTGATAGAGTCCATGTTCAGAAATGGATCAATATAATTTTATCAGTAACAACTTTGATATCTTGAGATTCATTGTTATGAAAGCAAAACCTCATTCTATATTTTAAAAATATGATGTCATTTGCCATGCCATACATGACAGAAGGCCATTAAACACATAATCATATTGAGAGAGGACTTTGTATCTTCTAGATCTCTGAGAAATGCACATTTTGTTTACAATTATTCTTCCTGTGGTATTCTGTTATAGCAACAGAATCAAAAAAGGAGAAATTTATGGAAGTTATAGTGTCAGAACAATGAACCCAGAGAACACAATTATCTCTTCTTTACAAAGAAATCGAATCTCTAAATGTTAGCACAAAAATAATAACCGTGGGGACCCACAGAGGCTACCTATTAATGCCTTACTCAAGGTCAGAGAATCTGGGCTTGCTTTACCCAGCAGAAGTGCATACAGAGATGATTTTTCCATGGGCATGTTTACCCAGTGTTTGGAAGGGTCTACACTTGGCTGTACCATGTGCTTTGATCTTTCTCCTCTCCCCTTGTAATATCATAAAATAGCCCTTTTGAAAAGAAAGGAAAGAGATACCATGATAAATAAAGACATCTTGGGAATAGGAAGAGGCAGGGTGCTGAGGAAGTTCTCAGGAATCCATAAGGATGACCCCCACCTTGGACTACTGGCAATGGTTGAGAGGGTGCCTAGACTGGTCTACTCTGGTGACTGGTCTAGTGAATACCCTAACTATTATCATAGAGCCTTCATCCAGTGACTGATGGAAGCAGATTCAGAGATCCACGGCCACGCACCAGGCTGAGCTCTGGGAATCCAATTAACAAGAGAGGAGGGATTCTGTGGGCAGGGAACGAGGAGATCATTATGTGAAAACATTGTACAGAGATGACCAGCCACAATAGTGTAAACCCATGAACTGTGGACTAATAGCTGTGGAGCCCACATAGGACTAGACTAGGCCTTCTGAATACAGGAGACAGATAGTTGTTTAGCTTAAACTGTTTGGGGGACCCCAGGTAGGGGGATCGGGATCCATCCCTGGTGCATGGGCGGTCTTTTTGGAGCCCAGTGCCTAGGGTGTGACACCTTGCACGACCTTGGTGCAGGGGGGAAGGTCTTAGACCTGCCTCAGCTGAGTGTAGCAGGCTCTGCTGACTCCCCATGAGAGACCTTGATTTGGAAAATGTGGGGATGAGGGTGTGTTGTGGGGAAGGCTGGGGGGTGGGAAGAGGGAAGAGGTGGGAATGTGTTGTTGGTATGTAAAGTGAATAGAAAATTTCTTAATAAAAAAAAAGACAATGCCAGTGGGTGTACTATATCTAATAGATAGTCTACCCCAAGTACAAGGTTTGGGTTCACTATCTGTTGGTTTCTTCCTGACCTATTCTGTGCTTTATATAAACACTTCATATTTATTCCAACTGATTGCTATCTAAAGACATCTTTATATAGCATGTCACATGTGACAATACTCTCAAGGAAAGGAGGCCAAGGTAGCCCTTGCTAATAAGGATATATATTGCTTTTTGTTTATTTTTTTTCTCTTGAAAGTAGAGACAACGTTTCATTTATCATCTCTACACAATTATAAAATGTTCATTGTAGCAAATAGTAAGTTGTTTCTCTGCTGATTGTCCAACATGTCCTGTATCACAGATGCATTGAAAAGAGCAACATCCATCACTGAGAGTTATATGTCCCATGCACAATGATTGTGCATTGAAATAGGGGCCTTCCATGACATACTTGTTCATTCTTCAACAGAAAAGAGGGATTTCAGAAATATGTCCTTAGAGAAAGCAAAAGTGGAATATACATATCAAGTCCTTGAGATCTGTGTCTGCTCTTCATCAAGTATTCATGGAGCTGCTCAAAACTATTTATTCAAATCTCCCCATAACTCCAGTGAGAAGTTCTGTTTGTTATTGATTTACTTTATCTAAAATCAAGTAGCATATAGTTTTATTGTATCAAACAAATAGTAAAAACATTTTGTTCTACATTGGTGGAATACAAATCTTTAAAAGAATGAAAATCAATTGTACTTGAGTGAATTATATCAGCTCACATTTATTTTAGTTTAAAAACGGAATGAAAAGCTTTAAATTAACAATACAGTACAACAGAATTTAGTAGAAAATATTGTTGAACTATCTATAAAATAGCTTGAAATTTAAACTAATGTTCTCTACTTATTTTAAGATATGTATATATAAATATGTCTGAGTTATGAATACAACACTTGTTATGAAATAATATACACATATGTGTGTGTCTGTGCTATTACAGCACATATAATTCAAATTGTTTCCACACAGAATATATCACTGAATTTTATTGGTTTACATTTATTCTTAAATATATGCATATTGTTGGATAAAATTATACAATAAAGATAGAAGAGGATGTTGGAAACATAGGGTGGAAATTACAGTGAGTTTTGAGCTATCATATGGGTGCTATTTGTCAAACTTGGGTGCTCTGGAAGAGCAGCTGACTCTTAACCACCTACTCCTCTGATTCATGATGTTAAAGGTGCTCAATATTCTTCAGTACTATATGAATAAAACAGCCTGATTCTCAGAGTTCAAGAACAAGGTGTGTTACACTGTGTCTTTGTGTGTCTACCATCCATATAATCTCTACTGCTATTGCTGTAATAAATTTATTTTTATGGTGTTTTTCAGGGATGAGCAGAGGGATTTCTCCAGATCTGGGGAGTTTATACCAGCCACTTTTGCATTTTCTTGATGTTGGAGTTCTTTTTTTTTTTTTTTGCAGAATTGTGTGTTAAAACTGTTTCATCTTCAGTAGTCTCTTGAATTTGGTGTTATCTTATTTTACGACATTGCTAAAACCAAACATTTCATTAAAATATTCAGCAACAATTGTCAAATCACTCAACAATCTTGATCAATAAATTTATATCTGAAATAAGAAAAAGAGACAAAAATATAAATTTTAAAGTAAGAATAGAATGTCATGTAATATAATTGTGGGCATTTCTATATATTCTACAGGAAAGGTTAACAATACATAAGTGATACACTTCTACAGC
The DNA here is from genome assembly GCA_902168325.1 of Peromyscus nudipes. Classification (NCBI taxonomy): domain Eukaryota; kingdom Metazoa; phylum Chordata; class Mammalia; order Rodentia; family Cricetidae; genus Peromyscus; species Peromyscus nudipes. Next base: position 147,171 of record CABHPH010124299.1, on the reverse strand, counting down.
ATAAATCTTTTCATGTACTATTTAATTTATTTAGAATTATTAGCTGTTGTAATATGTCAGTTAGTTCCAATAATAGAAAGTAGTTAATTCATAAGTTTTAATAATTTTCTTTTTTATAACAATGTTCTCTCACATGCCAGAGCATTATATATGTGTAAGTCATACATAATGGGTTGCCAGTGTGCACACTATTCATTGTACTGAATATAGAATACTTATACTAGTACTATAAGTACTTTATGTAGAGATTAAACACAATCCTACATAGCCACCTTCAGGAGGAAATGTCATTCATGGTGATGAATTATAATTTTGTGTGACAGTAATGAGGGAATTATTTGATTAATTACATTCATATTTACTATTGTAAAGGTATTTTTTAGACTTATCCACTCCAAACTTTCAGACTATATTAGAAATAATTTGTCCTTGGGGACCCTATTTGATAATGAGAGTACCTGTATCTCATCACTTTCCTAAAACATCAAGGGATAATCATTTATGTACTTTGCTTACGGATAAATGACTGCTGCAGATAATTAAAATTATACATGTCCTAATGTTATGAAGTTAATTTTATATCCTGTTAAAGAATTTGTTAAATTCTACTGAGAAGCGCATCAGAGAAGTTGAAATTTCATTATAAAATATGATTATCTACATTTTTTGCACAATTTCCATAAGTACCTTCTGACAAATAACATGAAATTCAAAGAAAAACAGATATTTGATGAAAATGTGTTCACTCTTCTCCTACCTATGAAAAAGCAGAATTCAGTAATGATGGGAAAGACAGTATTTAGTATGTCACAACTGCTTAACTAAACATGATTCTGAAACCCCTCCATAAGACTGCTTAGATGACTCAGATACTCATAAGAGGTACTATTTTTATAAAAGTAGATTAAAACAAGAGTTTGATCATTAGTTCGTGATTTGATACCAAGTGAGTAAGAATTAATTTCTTTGCTTTGCTTGAGGAAGGCTAACAGCACTCATGTCCAAAATCTAGGTCTGAAATCTAAACTTGTTGGGGTGGTTAGAATGACAATGAGCCCCATAGGCTCCTATGTTTAAATACTTGGTCCCCATTTCATGAACAGTTGACTGGGATTAGTGGATGTGGCCTTGTTGGAGAGGGTATGTCACTGCTGGAAAGTTTTGAGGTAAAAAAAAAAAAGTATGTCATGTTATTCCCAGTGTGCTCTCTGCCTCATGCTTGTGCATCAAGATGTGAGCATTCAGCTGCTTTTCCAGCTGCATCTCTCGAAGCCATTCCCCTGCCGTCACAGACCCTAATCCTCTATTACTGGATGGCCAGTTAAACACTGTATTTTTTAAGTTGCCTTGGTTATGATGTTTTGCCACAACAATAGAAAAATGAATGTATTTGTTTAATAAAAATCAGTGAGATATCGGTTTGGTTACTTTTACCTCTCTATGAATCCATGTGTACAAGTTAGCATTGTTATCATTAAGACTAAATTAATGTACAATTTAATATTATTATTGGACTAAATGAAAACTCTCAATGATACTTAGCTCTTAATTTCATGTCTACAGAATGCTTAGATCCTTTGCAATACAAAACATAAGAAACTAAGTTTTAAAGATCAAAAAGCCAGTTCCAGACTAGGAACCCTGCTCAGTCTATGCATTTTGCACTATTTAAATCCTAAAATAATGGGACTCCTTCTCGACACAGAAGCCATAACTGAGTTCTATCATGTCTAGAACATTACATCAAGAATTTAATGATTTTTTTCAATTCTTAATTTTTTAAATCTGTGACTATTTGCCTACTTTCTTATTCAAATGTTGCCATGTAAAGAGATTAATTTAGTCGCATGAAACAAACAAAATTTAACATAAAAATTTGAATTACATAAAATATATTACAGTTTGGAATAATACATATAAGTCATGTTTATCAGTTATATTAACATTGTCCACTCTGATCTGAAGCCTAAATATCTGAGAAACATTTTCTGCATTAGTAAATTGAAGTGTCCCTTGGAATTAATATTTAAAGTCTGTGAATCATATTTATGACTTATTAACTTTGAATTATTTACCCAATAGCTGAATGATACCTTCCTAATGCCACTGCATATTTGGTATAAATGTACAAAATTGGAATTGACATTTCATGGAACTTCAGTTCACACTTATACCTGAAGCAAGAGCAAAGATGCCCTACTTCTGGACCATTAAGTGCCTCATTAGTGGAATCATGGAAAAGGTAAGTTAATAAAATTTCCAGCTATCTTTGTCTTCTTCATTCAGATTTTGTGCTACATTTTAACTAATAATTTTTCTTGATATCAATTTGTGATGTTTTTACTACTATAAGAAACAATATATATTAGTATTTTAAATATTGTAAAACTGTTCTTTTTGACTAAAAATTCAAATACATTTTTGAAAGACTTATTATTTATTATGTATACAGTGTTCTGCCTGCATGAATTCAAACACTTTTGAAAGCCCCCCCTCCTTGTAACTCTTTTAGATAAATCCTGCTTATTGCACTCACTTACATTGAATAACTTTTATCCAAAAGTTTACAAACCCTCTCTCTGTAAAACTTTTTTTGCACAAAGGCCTTGCTGAATTTTTGGAACTTAAGGGACCAACCCTTTTCTGCTTTCCTTCATTTATTTTGAGGACATTCTTTTAAAACTAGAAAATATAGCCGGGCGTTGGTGGCACACGCCTTTAATCCCAGCACTCGGGAGGCAGAGGCAGGCGAATCTCTGTGAGTTCGAGGCCCGCCTGGGCTACCAAATGAGCTCCAGGAAAGGCGCAAAGCTACACAGAGAAACCCTGTCTCGAAAAACCAAAAAAAAAAAAAAAAACTAGAAAATATAGAAAAATCTGTGTGTCAGACCCCAACCAATGGTGAAAAGATCTAGTCTCCAACTACATTAGCATAAAAAGGTACACTTCCTGTTCTATGGCTTGCTAGCCATATTTTGGCTCTAGAGCACCCTCTTTGTAATAGGAGTTGTCTTACTGGAATATTTCTGCTTGTGGGTTCCTCTGTGCTTCTAATATTATTGCTATTTTTCTTCATGCTTATTCATTAGCTCGTTTTTTTTTCCTGTACTTTCTACCCACTAAGGTGGTTATATAGCCACACCACAACAAGTTTTTGTAAGATTTTGGTATTAAGGAAATCTGAGAAAACTTTTATGCAATATTCTCACTGGCTCACATGGTTTATTTTCCTAATGCTCTTCTAATCCATCCAAGATGTTAGATTTGAAAAATTTGGATCACCATTTATTACTTAAAGAACTTTAGGTTATAAAACTTAGCCTTGTGGTTTTATTACAAATCACAATGTGAAGTTAATTGCTTTTATCTTAGTGAAAGATAAAGATAAATATTGAAGAGGAATAAACAATTGATAAAAAAATCAAGCAAACCTTCAGAAGATGTTCACTGGCTTCAAGATATATGAATCACACATGAATTTCCATGACAATCAAGTACTAAGTATTCAGCATCACACTAGAAAACATAATATGTGGATGTAATAAACAAGGGTATTAATAAAAATAATGACGATAGGTTGAGGCAGGAGGATCACAAGTTCACAGTCATTCTAGAACACATATTCCCACCACAAGCTGAAGAGCCCTTGTCATTTGATAGCTGCTAGGATAGCTACTAGTCGGTTTTCTTTAGTGGTGTGACCCTTGGCAAGTTGATCTAGCTCCAGGGCAGGCCCCTCATCCAAGAGGATTTGGGTAATACAAACTGGACTTCTGGGAATATAAAAAATACAGAGAAAGAGATAACATGGGTGTGTAGGAAGATGAGGGTGAGTCTGAGAATAGTTGGGGAACAAGGGTGAAGATGATCAAATATTTTACATAAAATTGTTAAGTAAAAAATAATTTAAGGTCTAGTCATATTGGGGCAAATACAAGAGCAAGAGCTTTTTACAAAAGTACTAGATTATTATATTTTCATCTTCCTGTTTCCTTAGCATTCATAGCTAATACTATCACTCCTCAGAAAAGCATAAAGTGATACATGACTCACTTTTCACTTTTTAGGCCAGGAGCCATATTCCTTATTCCTCCATAATTTAATGCATTAACTTCCATTTTCCACATGCTTTGGAGGACATCTGACTGTGAAAGGGAACTACCCAAATGAGAATAATGTTGGTAGTTGAGAGATACTTCACATCTTGCAACAATATGTGGGGAACCTGTAACTTTTCTGAGGTGAATTATGAAGATTCTATTGACTATCATCTTATTTATTGACTCATAATTATTTTCAACTGATAATTAACCTTAATATGCACAATACCTGATTTTGAATTCAGGTCATTGTTTCTTTAAATGCGTAAACTTCAATGGGTATTCCTTTCACTTTATTTTATAAATGGTTTTTAGAATATATGTGAATCAAAACCTGTCATACAAAATGGGTAAGATTTGTCAGCAATACATATGAAAAAGAGTTAATATTTACCAGAGGTGGAATGTAATTCCCTGTTGATAAAGACACCATGTACATCAAAAGAGAACCCAGAGACCTCAAATTGGAGCTGACCTGAAAGCTTCCTCCATGCAGGGTAATTTTCAGGGTGTCGGAAGGTGCAGGGAAACATCCAAAGGAGAGGAGCAACTCACAGTCACACTACCTTTGTCCCCTATGAACCACATCAAAGACTAGCAAGGCATGATAACACAAAGGGTGCAGTAGCATCATGCATACCTTGATGGTAGCCAACAGCCCTCTAACTGGACTTAAGGCCAGCTCAACAAAAGAAAACTTATAAACTGGAAACATAATCAGCTACCAAGGGTTAGTGATTCATGGATCTTGAAAGAGAACTTGCAACCATCACTTTACTAAACTAGCATAATCCCTACCTACATTCTAAATATTTGTCCTTAGACCAATAAATAAGTGCAGTCATACACACTCATCAAGGAAACTTCTCTTTGCAACAGACAGAGACAGTTACAGAAAGCTACAACAATCAAAATGAATTGTTGTGGAGCCCAGACTCGGTGGGGAGCTCTACAAAACTTTCCGTCACCCAGAGCTCAGGATATTGCACAAAATTGGCTGGAAGGATTGTGAGAGCAAAAGGATCAGAGAGTCTACTCTGAAACTGTGTCTTCTGCTAAAGTGAGAAGCTACGTCCATAAAGTCTCACAAACACTACTAACAAACATGATCTGGAATGTGAAAATAACAACAGACATGCCAAAGTGGATGAAAGAAAATCCACGTGGCCTCAGTCTTACACAAAGTACTACAAGCAACTAGAGAATAATATGAGAAGAGAGAACTTGTCTCCCCATGGAAGGGGACATCACTTGGTTACCTAGCATCAGATGGTCAGCCCTGAAATGCATAGATAGATAGATAGATGATAGATAGATAGATAGATAGATAGATAGATAGATAGATAGATAGATA
>CABHPH010124299.1:89592-141707 GCA_902168325.1 Peromyscus nudipes | reverse complement strand
ATAGATAGATAGATAGATAGATAGATAGATAGATAGATAGATAGATATACATATATATGTGTATGGCACAGAAATATTATTGAAAAACTGGTCATTCAACTAATCAGGGCTGATGAGGGGATCACAGAGACTGAACTGATGAACTGACAGTCAGGAAGATTTTATAAGTGGGTTGTAGGTTCTCTGCATTTTTGTTGTAGTTGTATAGCTTGGTATTCTTGTGTGATCATGGAAGTGGTGGCTGTCTCTGATTCTTTTGTCTGCTTTTGAGATCCTTTTCCTCCTACTGGGTTGCCTTATCCAGACTTAATATGAGGGTATATGCCTAGTTCCATTGCAACTTGGTAAGCCATTTTTGCTTGATGTCCTGGGAAGGCCTGTCTTTTTTCTGAAGGGAAATGGAGCAGGAGTAGATCTGGGGAGAAGGGAGGTTGGGTGAGAAGGACTGGGAGGAGAGGAGGGAGGGGAAACTTAAGTGGAGATGGAATATATTAGAGAAGAATAAATAAAAAGGAAAAGAAGAGAAATATAAACTTCAAATAAAAGTATAAATAATAAAAAAGAGGTCATGATTTTGAAAGAAAGCAAGAAGTAGAATGAAGGTTTGGAAGGAGAAAAGAGAAGGGAGAGGTGGCATTTATATTATATCTTACAGATGAAAGAAAAATGTCATAATTAACATTTCAAATGTGACTTTTATTTTATGTCAATATCTCTATAAATTTATAAAAATGAAAATAAGTATACATTTCAAGTTACATGAATTTAAGATTTTCCTAATATAATTACTAGAATAAGGCAAACACACTAACAAAGAACTTATCAAAATTAATTTTTATTCCATCTAACTTTCATTTTCTAGTTAAGAGAACATTATAGATGTGAGCATAAACTAGAATATTTCTTTAAGTTTTAATTTAGTGTAATGACAGAAACATGAAGAAAAGACAGGTGTAGATGTTAGCATTTTCCCCTGACTTTTAGATCTGGGAGATGATCCAGCGTTATAGCGTATGTCAAGTAGCAAGCATGACATTAGCTAGACACAATCTGTACGCACACAACATGAGGCCAAATAGGCTCTCACTTTCATTCAGAAAAATGGCTTTTGCCTTTAAAGAGTTTATTATCTCAGTAAATTATAGGACCAGTGTTGTTTTATGCTGAAGACACCATAGTGAAGATCAACGTACTTGGGAAAAATACCTTTTCCACATGATTATATAGATAGATAAATAGATAGATAGATAGAGATATAGATAGATATAGATAGATATACAGATAGATATAGCTATAGATAGATGACACTATTTTATTACATATAAGTTATATATACATACATAAATTATATATATAACTATGGACTTAGGAAGTTTTTTAAGATCATATTAAAGGATTCTTAAACATGGAATATACTAAAATTAAACACATTTTCCTAGCAGCTGTTGTTGTACTTATTAGAATGGTATACATCACTATATATGAATATTAAAGTGCAAATGAAATTTAAATAAAATTTAAAATTCCTTTGTGCAGTTCCATGACAGTTGAATATGCTCTGTTGTCACTACATTAGAAATATGAATTTGGGGAGCTCTCATCGTTGCTGACTATTATATTAAATGTCATGATGATCAACTATCCTGGTATAAATATTCATGAGGTTTTTCTGTTATTGATATATACTACATGGTTAGAGCTAAATAAGTAGAGAAATTAAAGGTGGCTTTCTGAAATTATGACTTCTTGTTCCTTGGAGGCATTGAGTGGGGAAACAGCTAGAAGGTACGAGACAAGTATCTAAATAGGACAAAAAACAGGACCTTGGGACCCTAGAAAATTCTCAAACCAGTATCCATGGAGTGGGCCACCAGCCTTAGGGTCTAAAGGAATAAAACAGTTGCTTACTCTCCGTGTGGCTTGATGTAATTTTCCATTCTTTGGTAATTCCTAGGTATGAAATAGACAATCCCCTAGACAGCAGCCATAATCTGTTATGCAATGGGTATAATGAGACTACCTATATCTGTGGATAAATATGATAAATATGTTAATTATCCAGAAAGTGAAAGTTGTAAAGATTATCTTACACCACAGCAGTGCACAAAATCGAAGACAAAGTATATCTAGAACAGGAATATTGCCAAGTGATATTAAACATTTCTCGTAAATCTATTTACTATTTAGAAGACAGAAAACTGATCAGTTGATATTACTGTTCTTTGATGCTCATGATCTCATAAGTTATATTTCCACTTTCTTTAAAAATAGAATTATCTGATTATGAATGCTAGGGTGAGTTTGAGAACTTCATGTTTACAATTCAAATATAAATTTCAAGAAAACAGATACCTGTTTCAGATAAAACAAAAAAAATCTAAGAGTAAACATTTGACTTCAAATCGTAGCTATTTTCCTTTTCTATTAAACGAATATATTTATTTACTATGGATACACTTGACCTAACAACACTCCCAATCTTTTTTCTGTTAGCAAGTTGCTCTAAACTTCTCAGATAAAGATAAGCTAATAACATAATAAACTGAGTATAACACAAACTTTTCCCCAATCATGTCAACTTTGTCTTTACCTTTGATCTTTCAATTTCCTGACCATCTCCAAACTGAATTTCAGAATCAGTTGTTAGTTTCTAAACTTTTGTCCTAATGGACTTCATTATTAAAATATGAGTCCTTTTTTTTCTTTTATAAATAAGATATTTTACTGGGATTTAATATTTGATTATTAGGGTCCTCGATAGTTTTAATATGCATTATTGAAACTATAAAACATTTCTTTACTATGTTTTGTGATTGAGTTTATGCATGCCTGGAAGTGTTGTTTTTCTGTAGGCTTATTGGCAATACTTGATCTACTGATATATTAACTACTGTCTGCAGCCCGCTACAGGGAGGTAAGTGTTATGCTGCACAGGCCATAGACTGACAGGATTTCCCGCTGTCTTCCCAGCACTCCTCTGTTGCTGCCACCAAATGTAGTTTTTAACTAAGTCTCTATTGCTCTATGTACCAATAAAGACTTGGGAGTCAGACATTGGAGAGAAAATCTCACAGCTCAGAGGGGTCAAGAAGCAACCAGCTGACCCTCCTTTTTGTCTGGAGACCTAGTAAGAGAACATATCTCCATTTGTCCCAAAGAGAATCTCTAAGTTCCTCTCTACTTCTTCCTGTGAGTCTCTCTATCCATCTTCCTGGGTCCTCTGTACTCTCTATGGTTAATTCTCATCAACTGGTTGCTGGCTCCACCCCCTAATGCAAGGGTGACTTTTTAAATACAGTCTCAGGGCTTCACAGTGTGATCAAATATCCTGCAACATGGAAGGGTCTGCATCATCATACCTTGGTTCTCAGGTATACTTCCTACCTTCCATAATCCTTTTATTACTACATTTAAAATGCTGAAGAGGAAGAAATGAAGGGAGCCACTGAGGTTGCCTTTCTACTAATCTGAGTAGAATGGAAAGGCATCCTCATTCTATCCCGTTTTCTAAGAACTATGAGTGAGCACAAGAAAAAATAACCCATATAAAAATACTCCCTTTTAATACTATCAAGAACAAGCATGGAATAAAATACTTCAAGTCCATCTAAACTAGGAAAGAGGAAATTCCCCATGCCTGTTTAAAAGCTCTTAATTACATGTGGAGAAAATGCTAAAAACACCGATTAAACTGTCAAATGCATGTTTAATTATGTATAGTGCAAGATTCAAAAAGAACAAACAAAAATCAATAGTTTTACAGTTGGTCAAAAGTGAGCTAAATAAAAGAGAATTTAAGAAGCCATCTCATTTACAGTAGCCAAAAGTGATAATATAAAATTCTTAAGAATAAATTTTTAACTGATAAGGTTAATTAAAGTGAAAAAATTAAATCTATCCCTATTTGATTAACACAGCCAACTATTAAAGTAAATGTCCTCTCATAATCTGCATGTATGTAGTTTTCTGGAGAGCTCTGACTCAAAGTTCCATTTACTTTCTGATTTTGCTGATTTTCCATTGAATCATCTACTGGAGTAAGTAAACTTTGTGTTTGAGTGTAACCTCAGCCCATACACACTTTCTAAGTCAAGTTCAAGGAAAGCAGGCAAAGTATACTGATGAGAAGGAAGAAATAAAATTAGCATTGTTGAAATTGGCATGGCTATTTATATACAAGGACAGAAAAGTGACATGTTTTATAACTAATAAATGATTATAACAAGCTAACAGATTTCAGCTTTGTAATTAATTAATTTCTATCCAAAATATCAGCAACAACAAATTGGATATTGAAATTAAAATAACGGTTGGGCGGTGGTGGCGCACGCCTTTAATCCCAGCACTCGGGAGGCAGAGGCAGGCGGATCTCTGTGAGTTCGAGGCCAGCCTGGGCTACCAAGTAAGCTCCAGGAAAGGCGCAAAGCTACACAGAGAAACCCTGTCTCAAAAAAAAATTAAAATAACAAGGTAAATAAATTGAAACAACATGGAAATAATAACTGCTACATGTAGTAGTTACAATGTATTATCTATGCATATATAGTTATATCAGTCTCTTTGGTATGCTGTAACAAAACAAACATTTAGAACTATAATTTGCAGGACACAGTGGGTAAAAAAGGACTCAAACAAATCTCTTTCTTCCACTTACAGATGCTTTCGTTCTGCGGTCTGGTCATTAGAAGATTTCATATCTAGTGAGTGCTCATTTCTAGGTAACAGATAATGACTTCTTGTGCTCTTCTGTGGTGGACAATGCAGCCCTTTGAGAACTTCTTTTTATTATATAATGTTTTATTCCATACCTGATTGTTCTCATCCTTATGATTTTTTTCTTTCGTTTTTTTACAGTGGTCTTGCTGCAGCCTGGGTTCATGTGCTGATATGAGGAAGGGGTATCATCTAAAGAAGAATTGTCCAATCACCAGAAGAGATGAGTTTCACACAAGTTGTCAACCCTGAATAGCTCCAACTCTCTTTATTTATACTTCAAAAACAAGCATGCTTTTCCCACCCTCCAGGATTAACCTCCAGAAAAAAAATAATAACCAATATATTCTTTTTCACATTTTTTACATCAAAACAACTTTTATACCAAAAATAGGGCTCAGTATTTTGTTAACTTGGCCAAATATCAAGCCAGGCATATATTATCTTGTCCTTACTAAGCTAAAAGGTGATAAACATAGGAACACACTTTTAAGAACTACAATATCCTTCAAACCTACCAAAGCATATTTACAGAAATAGGAGGGATTTGCCAGTACCTGCTTGCAGAGCTTGTATTTCTCCAACTGTTCCCTTGTCCTACAGAAGAGTCCTGCACACCTAAGTCTCTCTATAAGAAACCCAAGAAGCACCAGTTCCCGGAGAATTTTAGGGGAAAACATTGGAGAAAAAAAATGGGGTTTCCAGTAATGATCACGTCTGTCCCATGCGGTGCTTGCTGAGTGCGAGACCATTTCCACAGGACTTGACTCAAAGGCACCCATTGGACAAGCATTCCTATGCTGATCTGGAACTAGGCCACATGGGTCATAAGGTTTTATTGAAAATAGATTCTTCTCTGATACATTACATCCTGACCATAGGTTCCCCTCCCCTCCACTCCCCCTAGCCAACCCCTTTCCCTCTCCCACCGATCCACTCCCTCTCCATTTCATCTTCAGAAAGGAACAGGTCTCCAAAAGTTGACAAGCAAACAGGACCTACACGATACCAATGACACAAGGCGAGAGCTCTCTCATGGGGCTGGACAAAACACTCCAATAGGAGGAAAAGAGTCCCAAATACAGGCAAAACGTCAGAGACACACTCTCTGTTAGGAGTCCCACAAAAACAAAGGCTAACAGCCATAATATTTATACCAAAGACCCACTGCAAACCAATGCGGGACTCAATGCTTGTTGCCTTAGTTTCTGTGAGCCCACGTGAGCCCTGCTTAGCAGATTCAGTGGGACATACTCTCCTGGCGCCCTCCTTTTCCTCTGACTCCTACAATCTTTCCTCCCCTTCTTCCCTGAGGTTCCTGGTTTCCTAGGGAATGGACCAAAGTCCTCCGATTTAGACTCTCTTTCCACATAATGTCTGGCTGCTCTCATCTGCTGCCAGAGGAAGCCTCTCTGATGACGATTGGACAAGGCACTGATCTATGAGTTTAACAGGATATCATTAGGAATCATTTCGTTGAATTTTGTTTGTTTTTTGTTTTCTTTTTTTGCCATTAGTCTTTGATTCTATCATATGACTCCGGGCTATCTAGTCTCTGGTTCCTGGCCATCAAGTTAGTACAGGGCCTGGATTCCTTTTCATGATTTAAATAGCCCTCAATTTAAATCAAACACTAACTGGCCCTTCCCACAAGTTCGGTACCAGCACAACTTTCAGGCAGGAAAGGTTGTAGGTCGAGGGTTTTATGGCTGAACTGGTGTTCAGGTGTCTCTTTCTGTAGCCCGCAGAGTACTTTCTGTGACAAAGAGATTAGACTGTATTGAACAATGCTCCACACAGGCGCTATCCTGGCCTCCCTACATTCAGTAGGCTTTGTGGACGTTTTTCTCAGCAATGGGGCCCTGCTGTCAGTTTTTGGAGAGTGACTTTCTGTCCCTTACTCAGTCTGGGTTGTTTAGGAATCTCACAACCTGGTCAACAACTCAAATAACTATAACCCGATTCCTACCACTGGAAGGGTTGCTAGGCTGCAAAGATGGCCAGTTCAAGACTTCATATATTCCATTAAAAGGGATCCCCAAAAGGGTTGCCCTCATAGAATCCAGGAAGGTTCCACTGCACTGGGGTTTCCACACTGCAACCAAATGCCTCCCAATTCCAGCATTCTCGCTCTATACTCTCTCCCTCCATCCTTCTCCCACACCTGATCTTTCCCATGTCTACCCATCCCCAGCCCACCTGCAAAACTTACCTTTCCTCCATTCCCAGGGCTAACCATGCATCCCCACTAGAGCATTCCTCTTTACCTAACCTCTTTATTATTCAGTTGATGAAAAAAGAGACATCATTAAATTTGCAGTCAAATGGATGAAACTAGAAAAATCATCCTGAGAGAGGTAACCCAGACCCAGAAAGACAAATATGGTATGTACTCACTCATAAGTGGATACCAGCTGTTAAGTAAATGTACCACATTTTAGAAATTGGATCCTTTTCCTCATATCTGGTTTCTGAGGTCTTTATATACTCTTTGGCTGTGAAGTTTGTAAAAATCTTTTCCCATTCTGTAGGATATGGCTTTGTCTGAATGACTGTGTCCTTTGCCAAGCAAGCTTTTCAGTTTCATGATGTCTCATTTATCAATTGTTGATCTTAGTGCTTATGCTAACAGTGTTCTGTTCAGGAAGTCTTTTTCTGTGCTGATGAATCCAAGGCTATTCCCCGCTTTCTCTTCTATCATTTTCAGTGTATTTGATTTCATTTTGAGGTCTTTGATACATGTGAAGTTGAATTTTGTGCAGGAAGATAAGTATGGACCTGTTTGGATTCTTCTACTTTCAGGTATCCAGTTTGACTAGCATGGATGTTGAAGATGACATCTTTGTCTCCAGTATGTATTTCTGGCTTCTTTATCATAAATCAAGTGTCCATAGGTATGTGGATTTACATCTGGGTCTTCAGTTAGATTCTTTTGATTGGCATATCTATTTTTCTGTCAAATGCATGCTGTATTTTATGTGACCAGAAAAATCTATTTTCAATACAATGGATAGAAACAAACAAACAAACAAACAAAAAACAGGAAAGAAAACAATTAAGCATTAGGAAATTTTTAAAAAGTCTGAGTAAAGTATATATTTATGTAGTTACTTGTGTATATAGAAACAATGAGATTTTATATGTAAAGACAATTAAGGGGAAATGGAGACAGAATAAACTCATTTTAAGATGTTTTCCATTTGTGAAGCACATTAAAGAAGTCATGATCAGATCCAAAATCCAATTTGTGACTCTGAATCATATATTTCCTCATGCACATCATTTTTCTTAGAGGAAATTATTTTTTCAAACATATTGTATGAAGACAGACATGCAGATTTCTGATAGTAATACTTTCTTCATCCTTAGTTTATTTCATTATTCTCCTTTCTACTTTAGAGAAATTGAAACATTCTGATGTGCTAATTATATCTTGTTCTTAGTGGGTAAGTCAGAAGTGAGGAGGACAAAAAAGAATATCATCAATATATATATAGTTTTAAATAAAAAAATTTAAAAAATACAGAGTCAGATTCTGCAGAGATAAAGGAAATACGTTAAATTCTGTTCATTTTTATATTTTGACATGTATCTTCCCTATGATACAATGATGACACTAGTTAGAAACCCAATGTGGATGGGGGAAATCTTCTAAGGCCTCAGCCCTAGATGAAAAATTAACTACAGTCATTTATTAGCTGGTAAGTGTTACTCTGGGGAAAAGCTGCTGGTAACTTAGCCATTCCCAGACTCTCATCCCTAAACACATATAGATATGAGCAAAAGCAGGTAAACTAAGATATATATATATATATGCATAACTATACATAAAATTAACATATATATGTAAAACAGTAATAATCAAAGAGGAAAAGGTTATTAGGTGGAGAGGAAGTGATGATAGACATAGAATGAGTTGAATGGGTAAGAATTAAAGGAGGAAATGAGTTAAATATAGTATTCAAGTATGAAATTCTAAAAATATGTTATAAATATTTTTAAACAGTAATTGTATAGAGGAGAAATCAAGTTGATTAAAGCTTTGGATTATGCAATGAATTATTAGTGGCTTCCCAAGAAAAGCTACAACAAGAAATAACTAATTAAAGGCAGAGTTTTTTGGTCTGGTCAGGCTAAGGTGTTAGTCCTTCTACTACTCAATAAACACTTCACTCTAATTAGCCTTGGTTTTCCATCTCAAAAAACATGATATGCTTAGAAATTCTCCAAAGAACTGTGTGATGATTAAATAGAACGGCATTGGAAAAAGATCTTATGCAATCAAATGTACAGCTCTCTAGATAAGCGTACAACATATTTACATTTTAAATAACTGGAGATGAAAATTCAAACTAAAGTCTTCTATGATGAAGTGAGTTATTATTGTTTTGCTAGAAACAATAAAATAAATCAGCCTAGCAAGCAAGAGAGAGAGAGAGAAAGAGAGAGAGAGAGAGAGATTACTCTTTAAATTTATATGTTTTACCAATATATGAATTCAGCTCTCAGCCCCCATCAGGGAAGTGTCTTTGTGACTAAGAGAATGTGAACAGTGACTAAGAGAAACTCACAACTAGTCAAAGTGCAGAGAAAACAAGTCTACAGAGTACTTGGTCATAAATAGAGCACTTTTATCACATATACTACTCTTAAGGTTCAAAACACATTGCTGAATAAGTGCTGAAAAGATTGTAAAAGACAGATGTCTGAGAGGACTGTGGTTAAACAAGGTCCTTGGGAAATGACATAACCATGAACTCATAAATCCACAGCAGCCATGGTTACATGTTTTGTGGGATGTTTGACCTGACTGTGAATTAGATACTATGTTAATAAAATCCACCTCACATCACTGGGCATAGCCAGAAACTAGTTGACAGGATTTAGCCATAGAGACTACAGAGAAGCCAGGAAGAAGAATAGAGAGAAACACAGAAAGGAGTAAGGAGGAACTTGGAGTTCTGTGGTCTTTCAGTTTGAGACTGTTGGGGAAATGCCCTCTTGCTGGGTCTCTGGCTCAACAAGAAGGTCAACTGGTTGCTTCTCAGCTTCATAGAGCTAGCAGATTTTTACCTCAACATCTGATTTCTGAGTTTCTATTGGTAAATAGAATGATAGAGACTAAGTTAAAAACCACATTTGGCAGCAGCACCAGAGCTGGTGCCGGCAAGACCGGAAATCCCTCCAGGCCATGGACTGAGCAGGAAGACTCTGGCTGAGGGTCCACTTGTACACAGAAGGTAGTTAAAATATCAGTAGATTGAGGTGCAGCCACTAAGATGACCAGAAAACAACATCTGGCATTCCAACATGGGGCACAACTACCCAATGAAGAAGCCATGTAAGCTGGTGCTGCCAGATTTGGTGGCTGCGCTCCTGAGGCTCTGCTTCCAGCCATTGACACCATTTGCAGGGACTCCAATGGAAAGTGAGGAAGGCACCAGAGGCTCGCTGCTGACATTGCTGCTGCTGATAAAGAGAAAAGTCAGCAGATCTGGTGAGACACTTGGGAAATTCTTGAAAAAAGAGCTAAGTAATATGAAAAAGAAAAATGTGTTTCTCATTAAGAATGGGAACTCTCCACAGACTACTGGCAATGGTCCAGAGGATGCCTGAGCTGACCTACTCTGGTGATTGGATGGCTGAATACCCTAACTGACATCATAGAACCCTCATCCAGTGACAACTTGCTAAAGTTATGGTTGGGGCAAAATTTTGTTATTGTCTTCTCACAAGAATAAAAGCATCCAACTAAAGGAATCCAGAGACAATTGGATAAATGAGACTTCTAAGGAATAAGGAAGGATCATCAAGAGGAAATGTCCCAAGAGAAAGAGTATATTGGCCAAGTGATATAGCATACCTGCAATGCAGTAGAATTTAATAAATAAATAAATAAATAAATAAATAAATAAATAAATAAATAAATTTAATAAATCTTCCCAAATGCTTGTTTTTACTCCCCTGTATGAACATAAAAGTTAATTTGTTTTTCGTGGTTCTAATTCAATTAAAACTCAAAGTTGGCTTTGGAATTTAAGTGTGGCTCTCTCCTTTTCTAAACCCACACATCCTTGTTGAAGGAAAACCCAAAATCTCTGTCCCATGTCTGCAGAGCCACCTGGTATGAGACAGAAGAAAACCAAAATTAAGAGATTATTTTATTACCCCTATTTTCATATTTCTTTGGTTTTATTTAATTTTTTTCATTAGTTATAAATATTATCTCAAAATCTGTAAGATTACATACTTTCTGTCAGAATATTAGTAGTCATAAATATTACGAACTAATTTTAGAAATAAGCTTCAGCTAGCTTTCTGTATGTGTTTTCAAGTTTGAGTCTGAAATAGATAATTAGAAAATAAATGTGTGTACACTAGATGTTCTTAATAGATTGTGGTCTTCTAACCTTTAGGAGATGTGCTGTATATGGCTTTTAAAATATTTAAGTTTTCTGCAATAAAATATGACTATTCCTAACAGTGACCTTTGGGGGTCTCTTTGGAATGATGGGTCCTGCTATGACAGATTCACTTGGACTGTGGCAATGCCATTAAGATGACAAACGCCACCCAAAGATTTGTTTCTGGACTACTCTAGCCAGGACTTCAGATAAGACCTGTACTTTCCCATCACAGAGAGGCTGGACAACAGTGAATAGCTAGCTCTCCCAGGACTTGACCATTATCACAATTTTCTCAGGGTCCCCTAAAGATGTCATTGCTCCCAGAGAGCAGGAAGTAAATTTAAGAACATGATGCCCACATTCCCAAGATGAGGGATGGATGGTTTTTGGTCATTTGGTGGGTTACGAATGTTTGTCATTGTTTAGATGAGTTAATTGCAAGTTGCTATTGTTCATGGTCGGGGAGGAAACCAAACAAAGCAGGTTACATCAAGGGATTTGTCTCTTTCTTTTCCTTTCCTCTACTTTCTATTCTACCTAGTATTAAAAAAATATGGGATGAGGGATGAAAAGCAAGAAAAGCAGGGATATATGAATGATAGGATAGAGGGTAGATCTAAATCTACTGAAAAACAAATGCTAGTCTCAAATATTTTACATTAGCATGGATTTTTGTGTGTTAATATAAATTTAAGGTAATTCTTGTTATAACTCACTGTATATATGTTTCTAATTTGTACTAAGGTACTTATACAGCTCATTTAAAAATGCAAAGTTCTAGTCCTTGAAAGTTATTATTACTACTTAAAATATTTAAGAAATGCAGGATAGTAGTCATCTATAACAATCAATCTTGTAGTCACATTAGGTATGTTTTCAAGGTCAAACAGAGATATATTTTAGAAAGGCAGGTGATCTTCAAACACTACAGAGATCTACAGAATATGGCATTTAAAATGTTTTAATAACATAAGGCTGTTCATGACAGTGAGATAATGTTTGCTCCTGCCAGCACTAATCTACTTCAGAGAAGATGATGGGTATTGAAGAATCTCCATATAGAGTTTGCTTTCAATGTGGCAAAGCTAGCTACTGGACAAGAAACTTCCCTTACCTTGACAGCTGACTTTTCTGAGAAGCAGGAATTTTCAAGGACTGGCCTACCTTGTCTTGGCAATAATTGGCAGTCAATTTCCTTTGTGTCATGCTAGTCTGATTTGAACCTAGGAGCCATCAACTGTTAATAACACCTTTTCTGTAAGAAGAAATCTTACCAATTCCCTCTAACATGAAAGCTGGAAGGATGACTATATTAATTTCCAGAAAGTCTTATGTATGGATGTTGTTTTCAGGTCGACTTAATAAAGAAGTTCCACTAATAAAACTATACTATACAGTTTCAAGGAATATACACTGTTTTACAAGAAAAATGTATGTTCTATCTATATTAATGGAAGACAAAAGGGATGTAGTATTTTTATATTAAATTAAGGGAAAAATGAGCTTTAAATTATTATGTAAACAGACAAATTACATCATCAACATGACTCGAGACTTCAAGCTCTAAAGCACAGACTAAAACCTTCCAGTCCAATAATTCAGACATAATAGTTTCTGATTAATTTTGTTCCAGATCCATGTTTCTATTCAAGACACTAATTGAGAAACAACAAGGCTTGGGCTTAAAGTGGCATTTTATGATTATTTGCTAGAGTGAATAACTTCCTCTTCTGTTGTGGGATATTTGTGCACATTGACAATCTGAGACTGATAATAAAATTGAATCTTGAATCAAGAGGTGAAATCCATGACTAGATGACCAGAATTAACCATAGAGATTTTGGAGGGCCATATAGAGACGTACAGGAAGAGATTAGGAGGGGCTTGTGGAAAGTCTGTGGTTATTTCAATCTTGGAAGGTGAAGAGAAAGAGCACATCATTTCTCCACTGCTTTCTTAATATATAAAGTTTGCATCCCAATATCTGACTCCCGAGTTTTATTGATAAAATAATAACTTGAATAAACACATCACACTTCCCTGTATTTATGTGTTATCTCACGCTGAAGTTCAGACACATTTGGCTAAGCTCAGCTAAGCCATTTGAAAGAAAAGCATGATATACAGTCATTCAAGAGGCAAAGTTAAATGCCTATTTCTTTATTTCCCCCGGGATCCATGGGTTTAGGTGAATTCTACTAAACTGAGAATACAATTTTAAAAAGATGTACCAAATACTTCATCTTAAATTAGAAGATGTAATTAATAGAACTTTTAAACTGTGGTATATTATTAGACTAGTAGACATTTATTTTAATTGTGCTTTCAAATTTGTAAAATTTATGTTCAATTGGAAAGTGAATAAAATCACTTAGGTGCTATACTCCTGGGGTGTATATTCATGTTCTGATATCCTGCTGGAAAAAGAAAACTATCTTCCAGGTTACCTTCTCGATATGAAGTAGATATGGATAAAATTAGGCTTAAAAATACAATAATATATTTTCCTTTAAAATACAGAACTGAAAATATTTCTCTGTAAAGAGTAAAGTCCCTGCCCCCAGGAGAGAACGCAAACACAGTAAAGTTATAATTAATTTAATATGTAATTTCATTTGTTTGTGAAATTGATCATCTTGGGCATTTGAAATGAAAAAAATCATTCTTGTGGTTATCTATTGTGGAATTAAAAGAAAACGTCTTTCAGAATACTGAGTATGTATGCTTTGGCAGGTGCACAGAGCCAAATCACATGACTAGCACACTGGGTGAGCTCTGGGTCAGGGAACAATCCCGTCTTCATAAACAAACTATATGGTTCCTAAAGAATTACATTCAAAGTTGACCTATGCACATACATAAGCATGCCTATAAAGTAACAGAATCAGATAAAACAAAGCATCAATTTCGTCTTTGGTTTATTACGTTTTTAGTTAAAAATATTATTTTACAAAACAATCATTGTAGAACTATTGTCACTTAGTGAAGCAATAATATATGAATTGCTGTGTTCTTAAAATTATCTTTATATTTATTATCACTACAATAACAATACCACACTGATAAATTATCTATCCTAATGATCAAATGTAAAATGTTTGATACTTAAATATTTTATAAATGCTTAGGTTTTTATTCATAGTATAGGTACTTTGATTTTGGAAATAATCAAAACTGTCTAATAATTTCTTTGTAGGTACATACCCCTGTATTTCCCCTCTGATAAACCTTAAACGGTTGGTAGCTCATTAAGAAAGATGGAGCTTTCCAAAAACAATGTTTAGCTGTATCTATTCTCTGGATGAGAGTAAAATCCACACAGTCAAACTGTGGTAGAATAAGTTCCATTCAATGACCTGAAGTTGGTTTGGTCCTCTCTTACAACTCACTTGATCACTATTTCTCTGCCTCCCTCCTCCAGTCCAGGCGGAACTCTCTACTTTGTAGGTTTTCTCATTGGGCTGTCTCATCTTGCTCCTTATTCTGCTGGCCTCCTCATCAACTATGTCACTATCATGTCCCAAAAATCTTAGTGTCAAAAATCAGACAGTTTTCCTTTCTTCCTGAGATACTTCGTAACACTGCTTCTAACTCCCCAGGAGCACCTGTAAAGCTCTGCTTTGATTTTTCATTTGACAGTGCTTTTTATGTATAGTTCCTAAGTGCTTTTTATATATAGTTCCTAATTCTTAAAAGACACTCTGATAACATTGATGCTAACTAATGTCACCAGGATGCATTTTTTTTAGCATCTTTCGGAGTTCAGAATGTGATTTTTCCCAATGTGAGTGCTAATTATGATAAATTTAACTTTCTTTTTAATGATAATATAATTGCATCATTTCCTTCATGTCTTTCCCCTCCCTCCAAATCCTCTCATGCTCCCTATCGCTCTCTTTTAATTTCATTGCCTTTTTGTTTTTAATTGTTGGGACATATGTGATATATAATTTATAAGTTATATATATATATATAATAGATGTTATATATGTAATACATAATGTAACCATCTTAGTCAACATGTGACTTGTTAATATATCTTCAGATATATGAATTTCTCCTTGAAATTTATTCATTTGACCTGACACTTTAAAATTCCAATAGATTCATTCCAGTTAGAACTTGATCTTTTTTTGTTTGTTTATTTTCACTTGGCACAGAGTTTCTCTTTGGTGCCCAGGTTGGCCTATAATTACTTCTAGTGCAGGTTGACCCTGAGTGCACAGTCTACTACTTGACCCTTTTGGTGCTGGTATTATAAGAATGAGGCACCATTACCAAATATGTACTCGTGTGTACAATTTCCTCCAAATGGGACTTTTACTATGTCTTATTTTCATTATCATTTACTGTGAATATTGTTTTACTTTTCCTTATAATTTTTTTGATTATAGGTTTTTTAAAAAACACACTATCTAATTTCCAAATATTTATTTCTCTATATTTAATATCTATGGCTTTTTTACATTTATCTTTTGTAAGTAATTTATTTCATTCGACTATGGCCAGTAATCAGTGGATTTTAATTACTTTTAAAATCATTTCATTTTGATACAGGGTTCAGCCTGTGATCAAGTTTCAGAAAGTTCCGTGAGAGTTTAGAGAAATAATGTATGCCTTGAACACTAACACATGTAACAGGCTGGACATGGCTGTATGTAGCTAGAGTTTTCCTGGTCCTGCCTGGCCCAAGGTCAGGACAAATCTCTCTTACCTGCCAGTCCCGCAGCTGCTCAGACCCAACCTAGTAAACACACAGAGACTTATATTACTTATAGACTGTATGGCCGTGGCGGGCTTCTTGCTAACTGTTCTTATATCTTAAATCAACCCATTTCTATTAATCTATAAGTTGACATGTGGCTCGTGGTTCACTAGTATCTTAACACCTTCTCATGTCTGTGGCTGGCAGCTTCTCTCTGACTCAGCCTTCCCATTCCCAGAATTCTCTTCTCTGCTTGTCCCGCCTATACTGCCTGCCTGGCTACTGGCCAATCAGCATTTTATTTATACAGAGTGATATCCACAGCAGCTGTATGTGCTACTAACCCCAGCAATGTGAGTAGAGACAGATGGATCATGAGAGCTTAATAGTCAGCTAAAGGAGCTGAAACAGAAAGCTTCTGATTTAAGGAAATATCATGTCTCATGTCTCAGGACAATAGAGCAAAGAGTGATAGAGGAAGACAGCTGAGGTCATGCTCTGGCTTCTGAATGGATTCACCTGTGCTTACTCACCTGCCTATTCATACAAATATGTAACAGAGAGAGAGAGAGAGAAAGGGGGAGCAAGAGATTTTAAAAAATTTTAACACAAAAATAAATACAACATACAAATCTTAAGATATCTGTCAGGTCATTGTGCTATAGAGCAAGTGCTGTTATCTACTGAGCCATCTTACCCAGCCCTGAGATACCTTTTTTTGTTTTGTTTTGTTTTTTTGTTTAGGAACCAGGTGTTTAAGGTTATGGTGTTGGTTTCTTTGTAGTTGCTTAGTTCTGTTTTCTTAACATTGTTGACTTTTGAATTCATTCCTTTGTGTTTGGAAAAGATATCTGAAGTTGTTTTTATCTTAAATTTGTTAAGAATTGTTTTGTAACCTCAGATTTACTTATACTGCAGAACATTCCCTGTGCATTTAAAGAATGTATAATCATCCTGCTGTTGGTTGGAAAGTTGTTTATTATGTCAATAATGTTAACTTCATCTGTAGTTTTATTTAAATTAGTTAATTGATTTTCTTTGGAGTCTCTAGGAGATAAACTGGAGTATTGAAGTTTTTTATATAACTATTCATATTAGGTTCTCTCTTTAGATTGTCAACATCTGTTTTATATACTTAAGGGTTTCCTGTGGTTGGAATATGTTTATAATTAGATTTTTTTTCTATGTTGATAATAGAAAACCTATAGTCTTTTAGTAAGTTATAATAAAGCCTATAATATAAGCTTATCCTATACTAAGAAAGTGAAAAATAATGTATGGCCATGGTTGGGGGTATTTTCCTACTGTGCTTGTTAAGCCCAGATTTCTCCTGTGTCCTCACTCACTGTGACAACTGCTCCACTACAACATGGAGTAGTGACCAGGATAGCTTCGTCTGCCTCAGTTTATCTGCCTCTCCTTCAATTTTGTTAATGTGTTCTTTTTTCTTTTCTTTCTTTCTTTTTTTTTTTTTTTTTTAGTTTTTCGAGACAGGGTTTCTCTGTGTAGGTTTGTGCCTTTCCTGGATCTTGCTCTGTAGACCAGGCTGGCCTCGAACTCACAGAGATCCGCCTGCCTCTGCCTCCCAAGTGCTGGGATTAAAGGCATGCGCCACCACCGCCCAAATCGTTAATGTGTTCTTGATTTGGGGTCTATATTAGCAAGTGAGTGTTTATATGGAATTAATTCAGTATTCCAAGCAAATTGACATTTTAATCATTATGAAAAAAAAAAAAAGGGATGAGGCATCACCACAATCGTTGATGTCTTCCGGTACATAAAAAATTACTGTGGGCTGAGAAGATGGTTTAGTGGTTAAGTGCTAGCTACACAAATGTGAAAACCAAAGTTCCGATCTCCAAGATGTATTTAAAGGTAGGATATGTATAGCAACCAGCATTAATTCCAGTCCTCAAGGCAGAGACACATGATCCCTGCCTCAATGAATGAGATGGAAGAACAACTGAGGGTTGTTCCCAACATTATTGATGAGCCTTCATGTGCCTATGTATGAGCAAACATGCATACATACATGCATACCACACACATACATAAAAGTGTAAGAAAGATAAACATTTTCCTGATAAACCTATTAGGAAAAAATATTAGAGTCTATTTTTTTTTCATTTCCAGAGCTTGGGTTTGGGTTTGTGTGTGTGTGTGTGTGTGTGTGTGTGTGTGTGTGTGTGTGCATTTGTTATATATGTCTGTGTGTTCTTTTGTGTATGTGCATATGGAGGTCATAGATCAACTCTCCTAGTGTCTACTTCAACTGCTCTCTGCCTTAATTTATGAAACAGGGTCTCAAACAGACTGTGACACTTAACCACTTGGCTTGATAGGCTAGCCAGTGAGCTTCAGGATTCTGCCTGATTCTTCCCTGCTCTTGGTCCTGGAATTACATGCGTAAGCATGTCTGGTTTTTCATTTAGATGCAAAGTATCTATCCTCAAGTTCTTAAGCTAGTGTGTAACTATTTCCCCAACTTAGTCATCTCCCAAACACCAATGTTTGTACTTTTGCTGTCAGAGAAAAACTTCTGATAAAACCCTGTAACATGTATTATAGTCTGCATTACTGAGAAGATATGATATTATGAGTTCATGGATGTTCATTTTCTGCATTTTCTTACAACTCACAGCATTTTAAAAGAAAAGGATCTTCATTACAACTTTATAAGACTACATCCCTAAATGAAGAGCTAGATGGAGTCAATGACCTATTAAACAGAGAGAATCGGTCTTCTCCAGAGAAGACCCATGACAGGTTATTCAGTCCCAAATTGATCTCTAAACATGTACATGTGAACAACCCTAGATGAACTCAGTAAGTTACACACACACACACACACACACACACACACACACACACACACACACACTAATTGTAGTTAAAGATGAAATAATGAACTTGAGAGTAAGCTGGAGGGTACCTTGGAGCATTTAAGTAGGGAGAGAGTAAGGTAAAAATGATTTACCTACACTATTTGAATATTTAATGTTTAACTAAATTTTAAAAAATAAAGGTGAAAAAAATTGTGATTTCTCTGCTATGCGGAAGAGCAAATTTTCCTCATTTCCTTGAACTCAGAGAAGTAGTAGCCACTCTTCGGTATAATGTGAATTCTGTTGTTATATTTTCTTCATCAGTCATTAAAAAAAAAAAACTTGCTCTTTTCTGATTTCTTCCTCTATCAAAAAAAAAAAAAACTGCTTCACACAGTCTACGTTTCCATAGCTCACAGTGGGAACTGTTTTGAGATAATAGGATACATATGGATTGATGTATTCATTTTAAAATTTTGTATTCAGAATGTTTGATAAACTTATTGTCTATCGTTCTATTTATTTTGAAGTGCTGCTGGTCCTTTTGGTTTATAAAGTTTCTAATCTCATATTGAAGGCAAGATTTAGTTTTTTGAGTCAAGATGAAATAAGTGTTAAAACACTATAGTTTCTTTAAGAGAATATTTGCTTTTAGAGAGGGAGGTTTAATTTGAAGCTAAGCCATAAAGTTCTCAAGTCATATTTTCGTAAGTTTGTTCTGTTCTTGACACCGAACTAGGGGTAAGAAGAGAATATCACAGCATGGATTTAAGCACAGTTGATCCTGGATCATGGGTCTCTTAACTTTTCAAGACTGTGAGCACTGGAGTTCCAAAGCTGTTCAAACAGAGTCTGAAGTATCTGGTAAAGCCTGTTCTCACTCGCAGATAATAACCTACTGCCCTGTGCTGGATCCCGCATGGCCCTTTCCCTTGATTCACTAAACAAGTGATTTTTATTGGGTCCGATATAAGTCTACCTGGTTCTTGGTTTCTTCTCCCTATATTCGGCTGAACTGAAAAAAACAAACAGCAAATCAACTTATTGGGTATAAGACTATTTAAAAAAAAAAGGCAAACTCAAATAGAGTAAGTGGCATTAGTGTTTTCTTTTTTCTTGAAAATGGTTGACTCACTCTGAAACTGCCTCCTACATAAACTTCTAGTTAAATGTCCTTGTACTGAGTATCTCAGCCCTCATTAGAATTTAGTTGCTACATTGTGTCTCTTACAGCATAAGTTCAAACATTCTGATTAATACCTACATGATAATTTAGATACTTTTTAACACTCATAATTTTTCTTTATGATACTTGTGATACATCTTCAAACTGAACAACAATGAAAGTTGTACATTAGCCTTGATTAAGCCAAATAATTCCATTTTGAATCAACTATTCATTGAGAAACTTCCACTATGATTTTATTTTGAGAACACATGTAGACATTATATCTTCCACTCCAAATACTCTTCAACAAGATATTAGCATATGTGTGTGTACCCATGTGGTTAAGTGTTGGCAATTGATTTCATGGCCATTTCCTTTTTGTGCCATATCATAGGCAACCACAATCTCTTCTATATGGAGCTTTACCTTAGCCGCAATTTCCTCTTTAATCCCTTTGAAACTCATTACTTGAACAGATTCACAGTAGAATACATTTGTGACATACCTCAGTCATGGTTTTCTACAAAAAGTTTAGTTTCTCAAACTTTGCAGAATATTAATAAATGCTGTAAAACATTTAATGCTATGAAACACCTAATATAAAATATTGTCACTCAGTATTTTCTTTAGTCGTATGGACACCTTTTTGTATAGAGTCTGTCTAAAAAATAAGTGGTACATTGATTTTGAAATCTATACTATATTCATGTAAAGAAGTATTAACTGTGGTTTTCAAAGCATGCTGTGAGGCATCATTGGTGTGCGACTCCATGGCTATTTCTTGCAGTGAAAGAAATTAACAGCCCTCTGAATTCTATGAAAACTTTCTTTCTTACTGATAAAACTATAGATTTTAAATATAACCTTTTGAGGGTTGAGTGGCCAATTTACAAAGCAGGGATTATCATTACTATTTTGATTCAAATAATAGACTTAGAACCTGCTTTCTACTTATAATAATTAAACAAGTCTTTACTTTCAGAGTCTACATCAAATGCAGGACATAGAATGGCTTTGTTAACAATTTTTTATGGCAAATAAGTCCTTCCAGATTACAAAAGGACCATATTTTTGTTCATATTTAGATTAATACCAGGGAGTTATAAGCAATATATCATTATAATTAATAGCTGGTTAGACTTAAGTAGCAGTGTAATGTTTTATTCTACAAAATCTGGGAAATATTTTAGTGCCCATAACTATTTAGAAAACATTGACTTTGTTACAGAGTTGAAAGGACACATACACTTTCATCCTTCAGACCTCTGTGAAATAACCTGGTGAATATATAGGTATATTTAAAATACTGGTGATTTTGCAAAAATCTCAAAGCAAAAACCAAATGGAATGTTATGATTGGACCCTCATGATCCCGTCAGAGTAAGGAGAGATGACATGTAGATTCATTGCATTCCCCAAGGAGTACACTCTCCTCAGTAGAGGATGTTTCCTTGTTAGCCTAATTAGACCATCGGAATCCTGAGGCTGTTGCTCCTCCAACCCCTCTTGTCTTTTGATTTATCCTTACACAGGAATGTGCCCCATTATGATGTTTGAAAAACTGATAAAGCAGCATCTGGGAAGCTAAGATGTTGTAAAAAGCTTACATTTCATTTATTCCTCAGGCTTAGAACACAAACTGAGAGTTATTCAGATTAAACTCAGTTCCCAAACTTCAAAACTGGAATATGACAGCACAAGGTGATTCAAACAGAGGCACAGTCCCAAGGTTTGCACAAGGGTGGAATCAGAAAATGTCATAACTTTTGGGGACATTATAGTCTAATAAATTTAAAGATTAAATGAAAAACATCTATTCCTCCAAATACTTTATATCTCATGTGCTTAAAAATTCTGATTTACCAGGAATACATAGATGAGGTAATTTCAAAGAGTAGTACTTTGATTTTCTGTTTTTTTTTTTACATAAAGTCCCCCAAACAAAAGAAAGGAATATTCTTTTAAAAAATTTAAAAAGCCCCAGGAAGTTGTAAAGAAAATGAGATTGTTTGGAAAATATTAAAACTATTAGACTTGTTTTTACATATTTATGTTAACAATAGTTTGACTCTTGAAGGTTTCATAAAATTTTCTCATCACTAGGTCACTATCTAATAAAATATATGCAAATATGTATTTTGAAAATAATGGTATTGATAAATCGGATATGTGCAAGTCTTTAGACAGAGACAGCAGAATATCTTGCACTTGGTGAGTGGTTCCACAGTGCCTACTTTGTCCTCACAACAGTCCTGTGAGGTAGGCAGAGAAATCATTGCTATTTCTACACTGCAGAGGAGGACTCTGAAATTCAGAGACTCGGGGTGATCTGTTCAGGGGTCCTATGCGTGATTCCTCTACTTCTTTGGCCTGTTCCTACCTATTTTCCTGTAAAGACCATGTGTGCAAGGACTAACCAGGGGAGTGAGAAAATGTGGACCCACGTGAAGGTTGAAGATAAACAACAGGAAAAACCACAAAGGGTTTTCAGACTCATCATGGGACTTACATATTATTGATGACTACCTAGGATGGAAATACATGAACTGTGCTGAAGTGTAAACCAGTAGGCAAAAGATTTGACAACCACTTTCAGATATAAATGTACTAAAATGAACAGGGATCCAAAGAGAGAGAGAGAAACAATGAAAATTTCCCGTGTTTTATACAGGACGAGGTTTATAATTATTTTTGAAATCAAAACGTCCCTGACATCTGATGACTGGAGTCTATTCATTCCATCAGTTTAAAAACAGATTGTCCCCGGTTAACATAAACGGTGATGGACAGGACAGAGACCTTGGTCTCCATGCCGAGGACAGTGCGTAACCAGTGCACTGAGGTTGCATATATTAGAGTACAGGCAGCAAATCCCCATGCTCCACCAGCTTTGAATGGAGAAAAGAGGTGGGGACGGCAGAGGGGAATGAAGTGTTCAAGTCCACGACAGAGTTGCCTGGTTTGTTGGGAATAACTCATGTAATTGAAGCAAAGGACAAGAATAATGAGCTCTGTCATAATAACAGACTAGGGATCTCAAAGGTCCATCATCCAGAGAAGTAGTATAGGAGATAGGACTACCTCTGTATGTTTCCTTGGGCAGCATATGATACTGTAGGGATCTGACAGTGATGTGAAGCCCCCTTTGTAAATCTTGCTTTAGGAAAAAAGAAATCACAACATAGTGAAATAAATATTCATTGTTTGGCTTAGTTCAGATATTCTTAATTAAACAGTACCATAGACTTTATTGAGCATTTGAAAATATACACAAGGAACAATAGCTTTTTCTCTGTACTTTTTTATATTTGACTTTCTTCCAATTAAATAACCCACTTTTGATCATAAAAAGGGCACTTGTTTCTACAGGAGCTGTGTACAGCTTGCTCAGTTCCAAGTACTGTTTCCACTCGACTTCCTTGTCATATTGAGGTCATATCTCCACTTGGTTAGGAAGCAAATTCTACAAAGCTCCAAAAAAAAATTGACCGCCTATGTTGTTCTTTCAGATTCCATCTCTCCATAGAGTTCTGCTAACTTTTTAAACTCTGGCCCCCAGTCTCCAAGGTAGTGATAATCCTGGTCTGATTGTGTGGTTGCTGAGTCCAAGGAGCTTATAGACCCAGCTTCTGACCTCTGACCCTCATAGGCATAAGTCTGTAGAGAGTCATAAGGGGGTACGCTGGGGTCCAGGTCTGCTTCTGCCAGTCTTTGCTTAATAAACTCCTGAACATCTATACTCTCCAGGGTGGACAATGTCGGGTGTCTAGGAGTGAGCTTCACTTCAGGCCGAATGTCTCTGCGGTACTTGAACTCCTCTGCAGCGGAAGGATTCCTCAAAGCTGTGATGTCAAAGGCCTCAGTGTCTTCTTCCCCCCCTCCCTCATCATCGTAAGTGACCACATTCTCCCGCACATCCTCTTCAGAAATGATCAAGGGCTCTTTTTTGCTGCGCCTCAGGGTGATAAAAAGGACAACAATGGCTGAAGAAAAAAATGGAAACAGGATGAAGTTAGAAGAGAGAAGGAAATTCTTGGACTTTAAGTATCAGTATTTTCCACCATATTTTCTACACCTTCTAGAGTCAGGAGAGCATTGCAACACAGCTTTGATCTGCACGCTACTGAATGAGCCAACAGACATTGGGATACTTCAGAGAATGTCTAAACTGATGACCTCAATAAACCATTGCGGATTTGCTAATCTGTGTGATACTGTATTATTCTCTTTTGCTAAGTTTGTGTCTTGACACTCATTGCAGTATAAACAATAACTATTCGTTATTTAGTGTGATGGAAAAAAATCTTTTGACTGGAAAAAAAATCTGTATTTATAATTTACAAATAATTATTTTGTATGGATATGAAGAAGGCAGGACATATTTCTATAAAAATAATCAAAGTCGATATTTTTCTATAAAGCTGCAAATGGTTTTTGCTTTATTTATGCACAATTTGTACTATATAGGAACTGTTCATTTTACATTATTTTCCTCATAGCTTATGTATTCCTCACAGCAGAATTTTGGTTCTACACAATTATAAAATGAGGAAGCAGAGATTTAAAAAAGAGGAAAATAATACAACAACCAAGACTTATTGAGGAAGACACTAAATAGAAGAACTGAAAGAATGGGTAAAGATGTCAACACTTCAAAATAATGGTTTCTGTAGCAAAATTTCCCATTAAATGATACAGACATTGTGTACACAGGTTAATGCCTAGGCACAGATATTCAAGCAAGTGAAAAACTAGACTGTGTCTTAGGGTCTCTCACCAAAAGTAGTTAGTAGTGTTGCTAACACTGGATAAAGTCATAGAAAGAAGTCTTGACACCTGGTTTTGGTCATTTCTCAGTATTTTATGCCTTTATACTTCAGCAAATAGAAAAAGGATTTCAGTGAAACTTTGTTGTAGAAAGTATGCACATAAAAAAGGAAAAAAATAATCAACACTATTACAGAATAGAGAGATCATTTGTATTCTTCAAAAAGTAAATGCTTCAAATTTTGTGTGCATTACACTTACATAATGGAGTGTGGGGGATAATACTACGTTTCTTAAGTTGTATATGTGTCTATTATGCAAAAGTTTAAAAAGTATTCATGGTAAGACTTGTTTAGAATTATTTATTTTAAATTTATGTGTTTAAATGCTATTCCTTCATGTATGTAAGTGAGTTGCATGCCTGGGGCCCATGGATAGCAGAACACAGTGCTGGAGCTCCTCTTATAAGATGATACATGCATGCTGGAAAGCAAACCTGTGTTCTCTGCAAAAGGAGGTAGAGCCCTTAACTGCTGGGCCACCTTCCAATTTTCCTCAAGATGTATGTTGCTTCAAAATATAATAGTTATTTAAACCCCGAATCTAATGTTTTTCAAGTAAGAGGATTATTTGCTAGTAACCAGTGACTCCCAGAGATAATACATACATGCATAACATAATAGTAAAATCCCAGATAATTACACGACCTGCATAATTTTCAGAGTGAAAGGGAACCATTTATATTTGTGTGACATTAAGGCATAGATTGTCTCTCTGGTTACAGGCAACTGTGTTAACTCAGAGAGCACAAGGGAAAGGCACAGACTAGATTGCGGTCCTGTCTGTTTTCATACATTTTTGTCAGTTATTGGTGTGTAACGTGACATCACGTAAATACCCTACAAAGCATCTTGGTGGGAGTGAAAAAGAGAAATTTCCATAGAAGCGTAGACAGGCTAGGTGACTGGAGACTACTTGTGGTATAAATAACCTTTCTCAGAACATTACTGTTAATTGTTCCTACAAAACCATTTCTGGTTTACTGTTAGTACAGTCCTTCTAACTGTTCTTGAGAACACTTAGAGCCCTTGAAGCTGTAACTAAAAATTTCCATCAAATCCCAGGAAAAAAAGAACACATCATTTTAAGAACATGAGCGAAGATAATAATTAGAGGCAAATAACTTACTGAAAATTTGGAAATCAAACTAAAGTATTAAAAAAAATCACCTGGTCTTTGAAATCATGTACATGATATGGGTATGCCATTTTAAATTAGTTGGTTGGGAAATATAATATCAAAGAGCCATGGTGTTATAAATAAATATTATGGTTTTATATATCATATATATTATAAATATAGATTACAAATTGCATACTTCTTTGTTTAAAATCATAAATCATCCTGGGTTATTTGAAAGTAGATTTTAGTTGTATACCTACACATGGAATCTCAATGATTGCTGTATTTTTGAGATGTTATCATTCTTCAGTGTTCCTTCATTTGTTAGTAGATTTCTTTTTCCTCTCTTAGTGAATTTCTTTTTTTTGTCTTACTTTCAAAATTACAAAGAATTTGAGATCATTATTACTATTTTTCCTTAGGTAATTTTGAGACATATTTTGATGGAGCTCAAGCCTCCTCAAACTTGCTATATAGCATATGATGACCCTGAATTCCAGATCTTCCCACTCCGTCTCAGCGCTACTGAGATTCCAGATATGTTCTGCCATGCCTGGTTCATATGGTTCTGAGGACTGAACTCAATACTTGGTGGACACCAAACATCCTCTATACACGTGCTACTGAATTTGGACCCTAATATTACATAGTTTAAAATGACTAATCTATTTAGTATCATTTTATGAGTTTAGACATTTTGGAAGCATGTATATCTGTGCACCACTTATCTGTAGTGCCCTCAGAGGCCATAGAAGGTGTTGGATCCCCCAGAACTAGAGATAAGGACGGTGGTGCGTCAACATGTGGTGCTGGGAATTGAACTCAGGTCCTCTGTAATGACGGCAGATGCTGTGAACTGCTAAACCAATTTTCCAGCCTCCCTGACACAATATTTTCATAAACAAATATTCAAATGAATTGCTCTTCTTTGTTTCTTAATTTTACTCCCAGAGAAACACAAGTTTAGTTAACTACTTTTGTACTGGTTTTTCAGGTTATTTTTCCTATCAATTATTTATCATCCCCATGTTTGGACTGCTCAGAGGTTTCCAGATTCATACATACCCCTTGTGTGGTCTGCATTTGCTTTTATTGTGCCTTGAATCACAACACACTCCCTGCAAATTTACATCATCACAGATGTGTTTACCTCAAAATGTCTGTTGATCCTTTTATATGCCAAAATATCTTGGTATTAAATGTGGTAGAAATGAAGTATCACAATCATAGTGATTATTTTGATTAGCTCCACAAATGCTATTGGCAGCCTCTGGTTATGGCAGTTTTCACTGAAAATTTCTAACTTGGATACCGAGAGTCTCTCGAGATTATTTAATTGAGAACAGATTGGCAGTAACTGCTCAGCCTTCTTCTGTTTCTCACTTTCTTCTTTTTAATTTTTTAAAAGACACTTTTCAATGCCTAAAGAAATTAGCAAATGTACAATGTACATAGGAACACAATTCCAAAGGTCTGAGTTGTCCTCTTCTACGTATTACTATAAAAGACTAAATGGAAAAGCTTAATGCAGCGTGGCTTGCTACAATGAATATAGTGAATATTGCTCTCTTGCTACAATGAATAAGGTCTTGCTATAATGCACTAAAACACTGAGTGCTATGTGGCTGGATGTGATCAATAATTTTTAATGAAGTTATTTAACTGCTAAGTTGCTCCTGACATTATCAGTAGACCTGTGGTATAATGTATTGTCTGTTTTCTCTGCCGCCATTTTCACTTTTGACTTTCAAGACACTGTGTGTTACTGATTTTCTTTCTCTCTCATGCTACCCTCCCTCCTTCTCTCTCTCTCTCTCTCTTTTCTTCTTTACTTTTCTCAGCTCCATCTTTCTTTCCTTTCAAATCTCAATATACCTGCACCCAGGTTACTCCTGGTCTTTCCTCCTGAGCATGTTCTTTTGCTATGTCACTTGCACAAAGTGTTTCTCTGGTATGCAAAGCTTGCAGAGATTCAGGGTATTCTCAGTAAAATACAGTCTTCTTTGATACCACCCAAACTCTCTCAAATATCTAAATATCATAGGTTATTTGACTTTTACACAAAGTATTCTATTGTGAATTTTTCTTTTGCTTAATTCAAATTATGCTGGTAAATACCATATCAAAGATCTCCTACCATTAGCATCATAAAAGCTCATCACGAGAAAACTCATGACGTCATGTTACTTAACCATGTACACATTCCTTACTCTTCACTTCCTTTCTAGACTCGCCATACTTGTTAGAATCATAGGCACTTACCAAGAAGAATGACAACACAGAGAAGAATAGCGATTAGGGCTCCTGTGCTCAAGCCCGCGGAGGACAGGAAGGCTTCTGCATGGCAGGTCCGCACACGCCCATCTCTCTCGCATGCACAAACCCTGATGGTGAGGGTGCTGCTGCTGCTGAGAGAGGGGATTCCACCATCAGAGATCATAATGGGCAGATAATACACATCCTGCATAGTTCGACTAAATCTCCTCCGCCTTGTCAGAATGCTGGCTGTGTTATCTATGACAGACATAAGCAAAACAAAATATACTTAGTAAATCTGCCATGAAAGATTCACATTTCCTTTAATGGATACAACAGGTATATGAAATTTTTTTTCATTTTATAAATGGGCACTCCACCATAAAGGGGCAATTATCAAAGGAATAGCAAATATTGGTTCTCAAATTGAGAAACATATTTGAAAAGTTAAGAGACCTAGCACCAGGAAGAAGATTAGAGTGGCATTACAGAGAAGAAGGTAACACAATAAAAACTTTGGACATAGACCTACTCGCTGAAACATTTAATATGTGAAAAGGGCATGAAGCCAGTAGAGAGCCATAGAAAACTTCCAAAACAGAAAGACTGTGGTAGTGAGTGATTAGGCAGACATTTCTCTTCTTTTAGCAAACGAATCAGGTCCCTTTATTTCCATTGACCTTGAATGCACCACAAAACAAGACATCAAGACTCCAACCAAACAAGACAGCAAGACTCTTGATGAAGAGACAGCATCTTTATAGATCATACAAAAGATCATACCGAGCTGAAATGGAACTGGGAACTTCTTCCGCACTGTCCTTTACAGTTACACAAGGAGCTATGCAGGCTGAGGCGAGGAAATACCAACGATCTGACCTAGTTGTGGACCCTGTGTGCCACAACACTGAACCACCTGCTAGCTTGCACCTCTGATGACGATACACACTAGAATTACAGCTACAGGTGATTAGTCATTAAAGAAATCGAAGATCTTTTTCTATGGTACTTTGAATTTTTTAGTAGAAGTTTTATAAAATGGTGACATAAAACTTTTATTTTTTTTTTCAGCTAAGAATCTGACTTTTAAAAAGAAAAGGGAATTTAAGGAGCATTAGCCTCTCACCTAGAAAGGCACAGCAGGGCAGAATAACAGGTTCGTGACAAAGGGTATTCTGTACTTCACTGGACCCACAAAAACATATGTGGTGGAACACTCACTGAACTCTAACAAGATACTCTGAACATCAGGAATGAACATCAAAGATGGAAACAAAACACACAGTCTCACAAATACAAGATAGAAGTTAAGTGGTAATAAACACATATATAGATGGACAGGTATATGGACAGACAGACATAGATGATAAATGAATAGATAGATAGATAGGGAGATATAGATGAAGAGAATATAGAGCTTTCAAATAAACAAAGAATCTTAAAAGCATTCACTATATATATATATACATAATCAATTAATCTCTTCATTTAAAACATTAAAATATTACACACAAACTATGTCTACTGTTTTTAAAGTGTCATTTTAACCCCATAGTGTGAGTGTAGAGTAAGTCACCTAATATGGTGATAAAATTATAAAAAAAAAATATGACGAAGAATTTTGATATAACAAGGAGGTCACATGTCAGGTACAGATTTAGATGAGCAGAAGGTCTCTAAGTAATTCCAGAGACTGGTAAATTTCTTTCAGAACATAATTAAGGTAATTGTGTTTGCAGTACATGCAAACTATCAGTTCAGTGCAGAAATACCAACACATCTGCTTTACTTCTTCAAAATAGTATAGTCTTTATTCATTATACAAACCTATTTCTTATTCAGAATTGATTATGGAAGCCTATTGGAGGAATAAGCACAGATGTAATATTTGATGTGAAAACTAAAAGAATATTGTGCTGACTTAGAAACAGTGAAATTCAAAGGCATTGAAGTGCAATAATATCAAATATAATAGTTTATTTATGGAGCTTTTTAATGGATAACATTGTGGGATTTTCATGAATATATTTATAGTAAAATACATTGTTGACATGAAGACTGTCTTTCCATCTCTGTTTCAGTAATGATAGAAGGCTACAGAACAGGAGTAGTAGAATGCAAATTACTATTGGCCATACAGTTTGGATATAATTTATTTAGTTAATTTTATGAACATCATGTTTCTATACATTTAAAAAAACACACATAGCCAGTTGGTGGTGGTACACGCCTTTAATCACATCACTCGGGAGGCAGAAGCAGGCAGATCTCTGTAAATATGAGGCCAGCCTGGTCTACAGAGCCAGTTCCAGGATAGGCTCTAAAGCTCCACAGAGAAACCCTGACTCGAAAAAGAAAAAAATCCCACATAATGGATCCTAATATTTGACTACTTTTAATAAATTACATAGAGTTAAAGTTAAAATAAGACATGCTTTGAAATATTTTAAGTGGCTAATAAAAATCCATTTAAAAGTCCAACATACCTTAGAAAATATGAAAATTACATGTTCCTGAAAGTAGAAAGCAATATATACAGATTCCTAGCCATTTCAATGGGTTCGTTGATTTTAGTAAGCCTGAGAGATACTCTTTATACAAAGGACAGTAAAAGAGACCATAGAAACAATCTTCCTAAACCCCACACAGCAGCAGAAACATTTGAGATTCTCAGCTGTGTGCCACTAATTAGAGCAAATGTTTAGGTTTTCTTTGTTGTTTATCTGAAGACAGCTGAGAAGAGCTGCTTCATCCAGAAGAATAGGCAGGCTTTTACATTTCAGTGTTCCCAGGTTCTCAGGCAGCTCTAACAGTCATTCATAATTTAATTCATGGAGTACACACATGATACAGTTTTGTCTGGGTTTCCTGTAAAGCTTACATTAATATGTTTTGATATGAACTCCATTCAGCAGGAGCTTGTCTTCTGCTGGTTTCTTATTACAATGTCATGGATTACAAAATAAATACCCAAATGAACTAACCTAAGGTGCACTCCTTTCAAGTCATAATCTACTAGACTGTTTAGTGAAGACTTACTCCTCCTTTATCTCTTGCCTCCCCCTTCAAAAACCTCCAAGAATGACTACAATCTCAGGGCTTCAACTCACAATTCTGCCTGTTCATTTAGGTTTGCAAACATCCTGTGGCCTCACTTGTATGTCTGCCAAAACACCAACCTTCCATCCAACATACCAGTATGTTCTCATTTGCACCCTGTAATGCCATCCCTTTGACCATCTGCCACCCATCTTCTTCATAAACCTTTAAATTACAAAGAACCCGACAATCTAATAATTCTGATTTTAGATTCATAAAAAGTTGTGGAAAATTATGTAGTATTCACTATACTCTATTGACATGTTTTATAAATAAAGCTTTCAGAGGAGACTAGAAATCAATTAAAATTATTGTTATAAAATATAGTAAAGTAGCAGTTTTGAGGTTTTTTTTTCTTCTACTTTTGTCTGGCTGCTCTATCACTCTCATAAAGAAAACACCTTGCAAAGAAGGCAGAAGATTTTTATCAACACTTTGGTAACGATGTTTGAAAACTCTTTAGTCTATTTTGACAATTAATTATACAGAAGGGTTATATGCACATACAATACTGTATATAAAAACAAAGAAGAACATATAAATGTATATGAATCAAAACTGAATATCATGTCATCCAGAAATCTCCTCATGAAAAATGTGATAATTTAGGTGACAGGTAAAAGAAGCAAACAATAGCAGGCAGGTGGGTGAATGCCAGTTTATGCTAGCACTCAGGAGGCAGAGAGAGGAATGTGGAGGCTCATGGCCAGCTTGAGTCATGGCCAGGTCACAACCCAAGAATTGTAACGATAGACGTGTCTCAAAAGAAAATGAGAAAGATAAGGTGGTGGTTAGGTATGGGGCTATTACATGTTCAAATTTAAAACCCAAATAATAAATGCTAAAAAACACAATTATGGCCTAATAATAAAATGGTAGAAGTGAATGGTAAAAGTAACTGTGGTAAATGTTTGAATTTGAACTCTAAGGAACTCCTCTACTTATTATTAACCATACACTTTTTTTTAGCACTAAAATGATGAGTCATTGCAAAAGAAAAATTCATGTTTAGTTACTAGATGTTTAATCCCTGAAGAAAGTCTTTAGTCAGTTCTGGGGAATACATATCCACTCTTTAAATTTGTTGAAATGCTCACGAGTATTTATGTAGATGTTGGGTCATAGTACTCCCACAATGTCGGGGTTCTTTGCAATAAGTATAATGAGGTAAAATAGTGCTGACTGTGTCTTCAGGGGAAAACAGAGCAACATGTCTGGAATGGTAAAAATAGATTTTTTATAGTTTGTTTTCTATGATTTTTTTAAAGTTTTGTTTTCATAGAGTACATGAGTCAGTTTTCCTTTTGTTCTTGGGAGTGGGAGGAAAAAAGGTGAGAGACAGCGTGGGTTAGTAAACCAAGCATTGAGAAATGGATCAAAAGGGCCACATCAAAACAACACAAAAAAATCAGCAGTGCTTGAAACATTCAGAGAGAACAAAAGCGTATTTTTCCATCTATACTAAGACATCTACTAAAACTCCTTGCTAACGCAGAAATTCACACATCCCTACTTTGGGGTCAGACGGTGCACACAGTGTTTAACTTTGCAGCATTCATGCTCGGAAAGTGTAAAGCGAGAGGACAGCGTGGTTCTGTCAGGTGAAGCCAGATAAATGTTAGTAGCTGGTGACCCTGAGACTTGACTGGTAGGGGCAGGAGAGCCACAGTAGAATCAAAACATGTCCCAGCTCCTTGTTGACAGCAGTTAAGTGACTCAGCAGGGCACAGTGGCTGCCACATCCATTAGAGGATGTCTGATGCTTGGTTTGTAACTTAGGGGCGATTATGTGTGCACTATTTTGTTTAGGAATGGGAGAAATCACTAAATGTTTTCTTGAAACCCTGTGGATAAAAACAGAATTTTAAATGTTTATGCTCGGTGGAGAAATTAAGCACATTACAGCGCCAGCTGCGAGTTCTTATTTGAAGGCCAAAAATAAAACTATGGGGATATTGACTGCTATGCAGCTGACAATGCTAAAGAAATATAAAATAAGCTCTGAAAAGCTCCCAAGGTTTCTAATGGGCCTCAAACAAAGGGACTGCATTGCCATACCAATGCACTGTGAAATTTGCAAGAAAGAGCATCGGAAGATACATTAAGAGCTGCAGAGTCAGGACAGAAATCATTTCCCTATACAATGTCTGCTTAAAGTTCTCATTTAGTACAATTTCAAATGTCTCCACACAAACCATTATTCTCCTTTTTACTTAAATGATCTTTAAAAAATGATATCATAAGCAATTCATTGCATATTTTCTGAGGGAAAATTAGTATTACAAAGAAGTAATTTGAAATAATAAAGTAAAGGCAAAAATAATTGATAAAAATTTGCAATAAATATTTTATAAATGATATTTATAAAGTCATTTGTTTTCTTATTATTTTTGAGATTAAAATATAGTCACAGCATTTATCCCTCAATACATTCATCCAAGCAAACCCTCTTAGGTATGTACCAGCCCTCTGTCCCTGCTCCCTTTCAAATACATGGTCTCTTTTTTTTAAAACTTGTTATATATATATATATACATATATTGAAAATCATAGATATATAAATGCATACTTTAATTTGTGATATACATATCACTTAGGAATACCTATATTTATATATATTCCTAAATACATGAATTTAACCTGCTTAGTCTGTGTAAATTATACACACACACACACACACACACACACACACACACACACACGCTCATCGTTTGGTATTGAAAAATAAATCAGTAAATGCTTTCCTGGGGAAAACATTAATTTTTAAAAATATGTTTAAATATATAACTTGAAAGTACACATCAAATCAAGAATGTAGAGAACTATGGATGGAGTAGGTATTTATGTTATTAAACTACCATCATTTCTCATAAGAATAATACCATTGCACATCTTATTTGATACAGCGTGTATGATCAGGAATGGTAAGTGGACTGGGAAACTTTACATGTTCTAAACAAAAACATTTTCTTCATGACTTACAGTATTGAAATTGAAAATACAGTAAATACACAACAATACAAATTTATAAAATGTGGCACAAAGTAGCTATTCATGCACATATCCATGAAACAGAATACTAATTAAATTTTAAAGACCCTGTGGGCTTTGGTACCCTGTGAATGGCTTAGACATCACTGTGCAGAGGTATTGGTGGTCTCTTTCATTGCTAAAATCTGTAGGATTTACGAATACACCTTACAGTTAGAGTTAAGCCTAGGACTTAGTCTGGCAAACTTCTTTATATTAAATAAATCCTAGTCCCAAAAGACCCAACAGGACGTTTCTGAAATAAACCATATCCAGTATGCTGACTAGGAATGACTTTATGTTAGAGGAATGGCCTGTTCTTCCATATTAGCCAAGGGTTGAACAAACAGATCCCTAATGCATTCCATTCATGGCTTGTGGGCTGATATTATGACTATAGCTCAATCACTAGAGCTGGCAAACAAAGAGGCTGTTTATTTAATGGAGAATTTTGGTGCTAAACTTAAAATTTTACAAGTTACTAAGGAAAGTTACTGAAGGAAAATATGCATATCAATCAACAAACGTTTCATATATTTCTTGCTACAATTTTACAATTACTTTCTTTACCATGTTTTAAAATTCTTTTTAGATTTTTCATTTCGTTTTATGCATGGTTGTCTTGTTGCATGTATGTGTGTGTGTGTGTTGTGTGAGCGTGTGTGTGTGTATGTGTGTATGTATGTGTATCATGTTCATAAGTGTGTCCATGGATGTCAGAAGAGGGCATAAGATTCCACGTTATTGAAACTGTGGATGATTGTGAAGTGGCATGTGGTTTGCTGAGAACCAAATCCAGTGTATCTGATAGAACTTAAACCATTTCTGCAGCTTCTTAACCTTGGTTTAAATTTAAAATAAAATTGCATTACTAACAGCATATTATTTAAAGTCAATAAAGCTCATTAAATTAAATCAAATATTCACAGTCATTTTCATACTATATCTTATAAAATAATTATCCGGTTTTATTATCTTAATATATGTGATTAATATTTAATTAATGATCTGGGGAAAACAACTTTTCAGAAGAATATTGATCATTTTTGTTTAGCATAGCATAAGTTTTCTAATGATTACAATTTGACTCTCGTTGCCCAGGAGCTAAATGGTAGATTCATTTAGTTGTTTTTAAGAATAGACAGTTTCATTTTGTTTATGAATTACATTTCAAGAAGAACTAAAATGTGAACAAGTCTCTGTAATACAATGCTTGCTAGATTTTTCTAAACAATGCATAGTATGATTTGTCTGTCACCTTTATAAACCTCTATGTTCAAACGTGTTCTCTGTGTCACTCCATCTGGTCAAAT
Organism: Peromyscus nudipes; assembly: GCA_902168325.1. Taxonomy (NCBI): domain Eukaryota; kingdom Metazoa; phylum Chordata; class Mammalia; order Rodentia; family Cricetidae; genus Peromyscus; species Peromyscus nudipes. Next base: position 106,242 of record CABHPH010124299.1, on the reverse strand, counting down.
CACATTCCTAATACATTTTAAGTGCAGCATGAATGCTCTCTTTGCAGTAACCTAACTGGCTTGCATTGCAAATCACACCTCACATAATTCTTGCTTCTTGAACCACACAAGGGCCATGGAAGCAGGAGTGGCAGGTGATTTAATTCCTTGGAATCCAGACAGTTTACACCACTGTCTGACACACTGCAGACTACATACCACTTTAAAGATTAAGTAGCAGGAGTGAAACAGTGTTAACCTGAGAGCTGACAACAGAATTTCTCTTAGAGGAAAAAACATTTTCCAAGATGGGAAGGAAAAAGAGGTGCTAAAGTGTGGTGCAGTGGGACCTGGAGAGATGCCTGATGAAGAACAGTATAAAATGTCAGTTGGACAGAAAAGGATATGAGTGTGCACCCTGCATTATTTTTAAAGGAAAGTGGGTATTTTTCTTTTTGTCTAATAAATGAACAAACTAAAATTTTCCAAAGCATATTTAATATTTAATATGTTTTCTGTTTCTATTCTGTTATTCTTGATTTATAGGTATATTCTATACCCAATCCATTGTTTCTGGGAGAATAATTACATATTGAGTATTTCATACTTTGTATTTAAATATGTGAGACCTTTATCTTATTTTAAGTTGGTTGTGATGACCATATATTTTCGTAATGGAATTTCATGAGAGGTCTTACATAGTTGTTAAATTTTCTGAGCATTCACTGGGTGACTATGGCCTCTCAGCGTTAATAAGAGACTACAGTTTAGGTAGCAGACTGATTTATTTTTCATTGAAGTCCTACCTCTAAAACTGCTAGTAACTATTTGTTTCTAATTTGCAAAAGATTATTTTAACTTCATTCAAATTTTTTAAAATTTGAATTCATTATCTGTAAATTTGTAAAATATTTTGTTATCTAAAAGTTGGAAAAATTTCTGAGGGTATGTTCATATCATTGTTAAAAAGTTCTTCCTTTTATATTTTTTAATTTTGATTATATCATTTCTCTCTTCTATTTTCTCCATCTAAACCATGTCTTTCCTTATTCCCCTCCTTAGTCTTTTCCAAATTCAGAGCCTCTTTATATATGTTTATATAAATATTTATATACACATACATACACATATACATATATATGTGTGTAAAATATGTATATATAGACATATATCTATATATGTCTATATATATTTATAATTTCTAAACATATAAAGCACAATCTTTATAAACTTGCTCAATCTGTATAATGTTACATGTATGTATGTTTTTAGGACTGATCATCTGGTGTGAAAAACCAACTGGTGTGCACTTCTCCTGAGGAAGATCATTTCCTCTGCTCTCAACATTTTTTAGTTGTCTGCGGTTCTTTATGTAGCATTGAGGTCTTCTGGCTTTTCCTTGTCCACATTTGCATGTCTACTGTTGTTTTCCTTGTTTAAGATTTTTTTCTTCTTTTTTTTAGAATTTTGAAAATTTTTTTCTTAGTATTTCAATAGAAAATACTCTCTAGTGTATGCTATGAACTTCAGGGGTTCAATTTATTCAACCCCTACTACACTGGTTACTTTTCTGTCACTGTGACAAAAGACCAACAGAAAGTTAAGGAAGAAATGGTTTGCTTTAGCTTGCATGTCCAGAGGGATAGAGTTCACCATGAATGTGAAGGTAAGGCATAGAAGCAGTAGCTAGAAGCTGGATGAGCACATTTTTATCTACACAAGAGGAGATTGAGAGAGCTTGAAGTGAGGAAAGTTTTTAAACTCTCAAATCCATCTCTAATGAGATACTGCTTCCTGAAGGTTCTATAACATGCTTTTAAAGAGCACCACCAACTGAGAACCATGTGTTCAAATTCATGAGCCTATGGAGGATCATTTCTCACTCTAAGTGCAAACCTGTTATGTTCTGTTACTTCCCACTTAGAACAGAGTCCCAGAGACCCCAGATTTAAGCCAACACTGAAATATCTTCCTGCAAGCATCAATGCTCCTGTTTTGGATACATCCACATGACATTTTTATTTAACCATCCATGTTTTCAAGTAAAGTAAGGAGAAATGAATTGAGAATGATATGAGAGCTAGTCTTTTAGTATGGTGTGCCCATGGACGCCTTAGGTTACAGTGAGCCAATTGAGCACACTGTACTCTGATGAGTGGGGAATTATAGCAGATTTTAAAAAGTGACAATAGTAACATTGGGTAACAATAATGACTGTCACACAGAATTAAAAACTGCTATAACTAAAGTACTAGAAAGAATCCACACCACACGAAATAGTCTCTGAAGTTACTTCATTATTACACAGAACTTACAGGGTTCTCAGTCACCCTAAGTTTGTTTCTGTTTCTGTTTCTGTTTGGCTTTCTCACTTCAGCAATTGTAAATAGGTTGGAATGTTTCAAGTCCTGAGCCAAATATATCAAGTTATCTTTAGCCCCCTAAATATCCATTAGCTGGGTGGTAGTGGTGCACACTTTTAATCCCAGCACTCCAGAGGCAGAGGCAGGGGATCTTTGTGAGTTTGAGGCCAGGATCTCACTGAACGAGATCCAGGAAAGGCGCAAAGCTACACAGAGAAACCCTGTCTAGAAAATCCCAAAAAATAAATAAATAAATAAATAAATAAATAAATAAATAAATAAATAAATAATAAATATCCATTAATTGTCCACTGCTGTTTGTGAGTTAACCTCACCTTGACTATGAGATAAACATTTGCAAATGTAGGTAGCTTTCACTAAGACACAATGTAAACATGTATGAAATCATCTGAGGCTCGTTGCCCAGAGTTTCTGACAGTTCTGTAACATCCTAAGTGATGTGTCCACCAATGCATTTGAAGATACTGATACATAACAAATTTTTTCTTCTGTTACTCTAAGATTTTTATGAAGCTATTACCATATTGGAACATGATCATTGGGATAACCTAACGCTGTGTTCTCCACCCATAGTCACTTACATTCGGAGCAGAAATGAATTATGTTACTCCCTTTGATTTGAGAACTGCATTTTTGTAAAGCATTACCACCCATTCTAATTCCCATATGTTTTGGAGATCTGTGTGTTGCTTCAAACCTGGGGTAAGGTTCTGAGTCGATTACAATTATCTTTTTTATTAAGAATTTTTTTATTCATTTTACATACCAATCACAGATCCCCCTCTTCCCTCCTCCCACCCCTGCATCCTCCTCCCCCACAATCCAAGCCCCATTCCCTCCTACAAGAAGGCAAGCCCCTGCCAGGGGCAGTCAGCAGAGTCTGGTCCATTCAGTAGAGGTCCAAGCCCTCCCCCTGCTTCCATGCTGTGTAAGGTGTCCCACCACAGATAGTGGGCTCCAAAAAGCCAGCTCATGAACCAGACATGGCCGAAAGACATTTAAGGAATTGCTCAACATTCTTAGTCATCAGGGAAATGTAAATCAAAATGACTCTGAGATAACATCTTACATCTGTCAGAATGAATAAGATAAAAAAAAAACATGAATAACAGCTTACTTTGGAGAGGATGTGGAGCAAGGGGAACACTCCTCCACTGTTGGTAAGAGTGAAAACTAGTACAGCCACTTTGGAAATCAGTATGGTGGTTTCTCTGAAAATTGTGAATCAGTCTTCCTCAAGACCCAGCTATACCACTCTTGGGCATATACCCAAGGAATGCTCAATCATACCACAAGGACACATGCTCAACCATGTTCATAGTAGCATTATTCATACTAGCCAAAACCTGGAAACAACCTAGATGCCCCTCATCTGAAGAATGGATTAAGAGAATATGGTAAATTTACACAATGGAGTACTACTCAGAAGCAAAACCAATGACATTATGAAATTTACAGGCAAATGGATAGAAGTAGAAAATATCATCCTGAGTGAGGTAACCCAGTACTCAGAACAAACATGGTATGTACTCACTCATAAGTGGATACTAGATGTAAAACAAAGGATAACCAGACCACAACCAACAGCTCCAGAGAAGCTAGCTGTAACATGAATTGCTAACAGTCTTATTATAAAAAACATGGAGCCTGATAATGAGGTGAAAGCTGAAAGATCAGAGGAATAGAACAAGCCACAGTCATCAGTTCGTACCTCACCAACTCCATGAGTCCTCTGACTGAAATCCTCAGCCTGCAGAGAGTCTCAAGAGAGCAAGTTCCTGTTTTCTCAGACTGAAAGTCTCTGAGTCCTCACCCAAAAGACCTCAGCTGAACTTCTTAAAAGCCTCTAGTTCCTGGTCCTCACGCCTTATATACCTTTCTGCTTCCTGCCATCACTTCCTGGGATTAAAGGCATGTGTCCTTCCCAAGCAAAGACATGACATCTCAAATGCTAAGATTAAGGGTGTGTGCCACTACACCTGACTCTGTTCCCAGTGTGGCCTTCAACTCACAGAGGTCCAGAGCGATCTCTGTCTCTCAAGTGATAGGATTAAAGGCATGTGTGCCACCTATGTCTGGCCTTTATGTCTAATCTAGTGGCTGGCTCTGTCCTCTGATTCCCAGATAAATTTTATTTGTTAGAGCACAAATAAAATATCACCACAGCTAGCTAACAAGGAGGACCCAAAGTGGGACACATGAATCGCCCTGGAAAGGGGAAATAGATGAGATCTCCATGAGTACAATCATCTTCTAAATTTCTCTCCTTTGTTCCTCTATCATGTGCAAGACACTGTCTCTCCATTTTAGACAATGCAAAAACTCCATCTTGGAAGCAGAGAATGCTCTCTCTACCTTCCAAAGAATCTTTAGGTTTGTGACATTTGGAATTGTGAGAGAAAAAATTTACTGTTTTCCAAGTTTCCATCCTCAAGTACATTGTTAAAGAAAATTGCAAGAGAGAGTGGTGTAGTTTCCAGGCTATGTGTTCACAAATATGTCACTAGACACATGAGGAAATATATCCCATTATCATTAAGAAAACAAACAAAAAGCATATTAACAAAGAACAAGATTGGAATCTGCTCCTGCAATTAGATTGGGCTGATATCCAATATTACTCTTAAGACAGATATGTTCAAGAAAATACACAAAAAATTAAGAGATGCATCAGGGTCTTTCATGTCTATCACTAAAAAATGGCCACAAACCAAAGCAGTGAGTGTTTGGAACACATTTTCTCTGACAGACCTCCTGCTTCCCTAGCAGATCATTAGCTCCATGCTAGTGTTTTCTTTCAGTATATTCCCAGCATATGTCACATTGAGTAATGAAAGCTAAGGAAACCCGAATAAGTCTTAATAAATAAATGAAACATTTTTGATGATTTTAGTTCTTCAATTCTCTGATAAATTAGTAGATTACAAATTTAGTAGATTAACTAGGAATAAAATGTATAAGAAAACATGCAAAGAAGGAAGAAAACATGAGTATCGTATTAAATCATGTTATTTAAAATGGAATTCATAACAAATGGGAATCTTACTACATTACAGATGAAGGAATACCCTTTTAGCTGGTACAAGGAGCCTAGTTATCTCTTATTAATTAATCTATGCCTAAGGAATACTATAGTGTCTCTCTAACTTTATATATATATATGTATATATATATATTCTTTTTTATTAAAGAGGCACTTTACAAGTTCATTATAGAATTCTTATAGGATTAATTCAAGTACCATATAGTTTCTTATAGAATTTAGTTCAGTGATGAACCAGTTATTGTGGGGGATTCTGTCTTCATAAACTTTTAACTTACTAACACGACATCATGTATAAATGCTCAAAGACAGCGCAGTGTTCTTTAATGAAGACCAAGGGATATTTTACATATGTTCCCACTGAGCAGAATATATTCCGATAGTTTTTCCTGTTATTATAGGATGCATAGGGATGATGTGCAACAGACTAGGTGCATGAGGAAAATATAGTGGAAAGCATCCAGGGAAAATTGCCTTCTCAGACAAACATCTTGTGCAGGAGGTAGTACTTTGAAAGGAATGTCCTGATATCACTGATAAAAAAAAGATATTCTATCCCTGAATCTTAAGGTTATTACATAATAATTATAAATACAAATGATTCTTTGGCCTTTTCACAATCCATTTTCTATGAAAAAAATGAAAGCACTTATTGATGAAACTTATAATACTAATTGTCTCAAATTGTTAGTTTTTATATCTTTCTCTTAAGACAAGAAATAGAAGCGCCTAGATCCCATAAGCTATGAAGCTTGGATTACTACAACATATCTTTACTGTCCATTCTTAGTATGGTTTCCACCTTTCATAGCTGTTGACATCATAAACATATTATCTACTTCATTTTCCTCATTCTGGTCCATCGCCAGCCTTAGGCATTCAAGACTCAACTTCCTGTTTAAATCATTGAACCAATCTCCTTTTCTGATGTTAAACTCTCATCATTGTTGATTTAAATCTGGGGAACAGTGGACTCTAACTCTTTACAACAGGACCAGATGTATCATGTCTAAGCTCACCAAACACTCCCTGTGCTTATTCTTGCTGCCATTGGAGTGGTGGTGATGGCAGGGGTGTTGGAAAGAGCAGGAAGTGGATTCTGGCTGTACTTCTGAAAACATACTCACACATCATAGAAACTGACATGGAGAGTTTCCAATCTATACTCAATGAATATGTTAGATGATTTTATATCTACACTAGAAAAATCATTAGACTTATTTCAGTGAACTACTTCATTTGTTTGGGAATTAAAAGAAAATATCACTGCTGAACTTTGATAATATCATTACACCATTTTCTATAAATATGTATTTTAGTTAAATAAAGAGAATATGTACAAATTTTATTGTGGTACTGTTCATAAGTCTCAATTCTGCCCAGCGTTAACTATGTGTTTTATGTTTGCTCCAACATGTGTAAAGAAAGGATACATGTTCCTTATGAGACTGATGTACTACTGTCTCCCGTCAGGATACATGTTCCTTATGAGACTGATGTACGACTGTCTCCCATCAGGATTCTATACAAAATGGTAAATCCTAGACCATAGCATATTCAAATCAACATCATAAACATTTGGAGGGATGTTGGTGCTAATTAGAAAATTACATATACTAATTACCTTTTAATATCCCCCCAAATAAAACAGGGCCTTAAATAAAACCTTGAGGAACAAATAGACAGAGTATCTAAATAATGATACATTTCCCATAATTACTAACTTGGGTGGGTTCTTTTTCTCCATATAAGACAGACGATTAAATAAAAGTAATTTTAAAAATATATATTATAAACTTTTTAAAACCACAATATCCTACAATTATGAATATTTTCTGTCCATCTTTTAGAATACATTTACCATAACAAGAGACAATACAATTTGTATAGTTTTCCTAATGCAGCATGATTTTAAATATTGCATCTGATTTCGTGGCTCTCTTTGGGACATATTTTTCACTTTCCCTAAATTAAATATATTTTGCCTTCCAGCAGTTGCTGCAGCAATTATAAACACGTTTATCAGCTAAGATTTCTCTTACAATTTGCCCAAGAGCATACTGCATGTACATTTCTTGTTTAAAGAAATACTGAGTAAATTCAATGAATATTATCCATACATATGGTTCAGTTTTAAATACAAGCTAGTCACAGATCATAACACGCTAACATCAGATTGAGTTTGAATGTCAGTTTGCAAGCTGTTCCTGGGTACAGAGGAATGAGACAAATCTAATAATGCCTGTACCCTGCCAGTCAAAACAGAAAAAAACATAGATCGACAAAACATATCTATGTTCACCTTCATTATCCTTAAGTGTGAAGTTTGGGTTCACGGGTAGGCGTTCATCAAGGAAGAAATTAAACCTTGGTCCATTGGCAAAGTCATCTTTATCAGTGGCAGTGATGGTGTGAATAACCTAAAGAAAAGACAGACACTAACAGTAACTTTAATTTGTTTATTCCTTTGATATAATTATACTGTCATTTTAGTTGTTGTAATTAACGAATTTTAAAGATCTATTTTCCAATTCAAATGTTTAAAATTAAACACATCAAAGAACCAATTAACTGGCTTACCATCCAAGATTTTAGGAAAAGAGTTTTAGTTTAATTTATAAATACCCACACTCTTACTTTACATAAAGATATACAAACAATTTGAATTTATTTCCTTTGTGTACCATGATATACTGGGGCTTATATTCTTATGACTCACAATTCCTTAGGGCTAAGTGATTATAAAATTTCAGTGAAGCACATTTTTTTAAAAACAGGAAGCATTTTGCATAAATATAGCATTCCAGTGTCCTGGTAGAAGAGTGTTGCTATATAGGTTGGTCTCTGTCCAAAAATGTAGGAACAACACAGTCCCTTCCTTAATGATTCAAGAGAAGCAAGAAATGACAGTGCAGGCCCTAAATTTCATATGAGAGAAAATTGAGTCCCATGAACTGTGATATGCCCGTACACTAGAACAGTGGTGTAAGTGACCACAGAACTTTCAGTAAGTCACTGATGAAATTTGACCTTTATCGTGGCTCCGGCAAAAGAGAGAATATAAATTCTAATTACCTTGACCAACACTACCCTAAAAATATATACCCAAACAAGTGAAAATGTGTGATGTTTCCTCTTTTAGAAATTAATGTCCTAAATATTCAGATTATCAACTTCTTGTTTTCAATTGAAGAAAACACTAAAATAGCTTCTATTGATGATATAGAGTATGAAAACACAAAAATAACACGGCAAAAAAAAATCTAAATCCTTCTCTTTGTACTGAAAATATTGGTTGGCAAATGAGATAACTAAGACAAAATAGAAAAAAAAAATAGAACCAAGGCAATAACAATAGCCTGCCTTTGTGTCATGAGATGCGGGAAGTATTTATACTCTGGAAGTGGTAGATGTCTTCCATGCATTCTCAGGTCTCCCTGCACACCCCTGCCATCAGTCATCAACCTCTGCGATCTCTGGGGGAGCGGGAGATCCCAACTGGATCAAGTACAGAGAGGAAACACAAGGAATGTTCATGATAAATGAAGACCACATGAGAATAGGAAGGAGCAAAGTACTGGAGAGGCCCACAGAAATCCACAAAGATGCCCCCACAATAGACTGCTGGCAATAGTCGAGAAATAGCCCCATCTGACCTACCCTGGTGATAGGATGGCCAAACACCTTAATTGTCATACTAGAAACCCCATCCAGTGACTGAGGGAACTGGATGCAGATATCCACAGTCAGGCCCCGGGTGGAGCTCCGGGAGTCCAATTAGCAAGAAGGAGGAGGGTTTATGTGGGCTAGAGTTGTTGGGACCAGGGATGGATGGAATACAGGGACAAGTTGCCAAACGAATGGAAACACATGAACTGTGAACCAATGGCTGAGGGGCCCCCAACTGGATCAGGCCCTCTGAATGGGTGAGACAGCTGATTGGCTTGATCTGTTTGGGAGGCATCCAGGCAGTTGGACCGGGTCCTGTGCTCAGTGCATGAATTGGCTGTTTGAAACCTGGGGCTTAGTAGAGACCCTTGGCTCAGCCTGGGAGGAGGGGACTTGACCTGCCTGGGCTGAGTCCACCAGGTTGATCTCAATCCTCGGGGGAGTCTTTGCCCTGGAGGAGATGGAAATGGGGGTGGGCCGGGGAGTGGGGGGCGGGGTGGCAGGAGGGGTAACGGGGGGATCTGTAACTGACATGTAAAGTTGAATTATATTGTAGAATAAAATAAAATAAATTCAAAAAAAAACACATGGGGAAAAATTTAACTAAGGCAGTGAAAGATCATCACAATTTGCAAAGTATAATTTTTTTTTCCAAAAAAAGTATAAAGGGTTAAGAAGTATACGTGTGCCTTGTTATACTCTGCTCAATGTCACTGCTCTTCGCAGATGTTACAGTGTTTACAAATTAAAGTTTTGTGACTATTCTGAACTGAAAAAAAAAAGATTAAGGGCTTTTATTTTCTATATTTGATTTATCCTTTAATGAGTCTTTTGTTTAATGTTCCATATATATCTTAGTATTTTGATTAATGAGATAAATCCTAATATATATATATATATATAAATCCTATACTATAAAATCCTGAAGGAAATTGCAAGATTTTCTTTTCAAAGTGCTCAGAATAGGAAGCTAATAATACTATTGAGAGTTTGATGGTTTTTCTGTTCTGCATTATATTCCTAAAGAAACTTATGGCCTCCAAGGCATGTAAAAAGTCAGACCTCTTGAAACAGGAGCAAAGGCTCACTGTTAGAATGAGATAGTGCTCAAAATGGCATGGGACTGAGTGATGAACATTGTGCTGAGGGTTATTGCAGGGAAGCACTGTGTATATCAAGAATAGCTATTTTTAGTTTTTTATTTTCTTGTGGCCAATACAAAAATTTAAGTGAACTTTATTCTATTTCAAATCTCATGTATTTGTCTTGTAAACAGTTTTTGTATTCATGTAAACAAAACATGAATTGTTAACAACTAACCTGGGAAATACAGTTAAGGAACTGTGTGCTGCATGTCTTTGTATTTTAATGTCTATTTAAAGTAATTGACCTTAGAAATTTGTAATTTAGAAAATTAAAAAAAAAAGAATTCCTCAGCCTCCATCCTGATTTGCAGAGAAAGAAATCTCTATGGTGCTTTTGTAGTTTATTTCACTCTAGAGGATTGACTTTAAAGATGAAAGTTCTTCCTGTTCTTTTCCTCTTTCATGTTAAGTACAACTCCTTCTCCACATAGATTGCTTTTTCCAGTTTGACTTTTGATTCCAAATAGACGAATGTGCTAATGAAGAATCAAAGGCAATTTCAACGGCACAGAAAGCTTCAAATAGAGTTCAAAATGTTGTGGCAACTGAGCAATATATTTGCATTCTCTACACATCAGTTCTTAATATAATCTAAGTGAAAATCATGTTTTATTTTAAAATTTGTTTTCAGGGTTAAATACACTCAAACATCACACCTCATGTCTTAGTGCCCAACTCACTCACATGCATGCACATGCACACTGAAACACACGCATGCACTCTCACACGCTCATGCATTTATTGTACACATATTGACAACATACAAAATATATATTTCTTTATCATGTTTCAAAACTAATCTTATACCCATGATGTCATTCATTATGATTCTTTAGTTTTTAATACTACTTTCCCTGAAATATTTTTTAACATTATAATCTATTTGCCAATTCAGTTGTTAACTAAGAGTAGAATTTTGGAAGGATAGGCAAAGAACAATTCATCTAGACAAACTGAGTATTTTATGGGGAGTATCATTTTCTTTACTAGTCACTTCATAATAAACTTTTAAATAAGTTGAATATGTTCTAAATCCTAGAGTCATGAGCTCCTTTGTGGCAATTCTGGGGTAATTAATCTTGCATTGTGTTTTCTATTTTTTAATCTTTCTATAATATCCTTTCCATTTTTACACAAATAATTTTATATTTGAACTCAACAAAGAGCTCATTAATGGCATCTGTTTGCTTGAAACAACCTCCAGTCTCACCCACTGTACAAACAATATTACAATGTGCTTCAAATGTCCTGTGCACCTGATACTTTTGCAATATTGATAGTCAAGGGCAAGCATATTTACATTTTTATTCACTTATTTTTATAGTCACCCTTTCCTCTCCTTTGTACTTATGACTTCTTTTTATCCATTCTTCTATGTAATTATTACTTCATCATTCCTTTATTAAAATATATGGGTGATCCATGTTGGGTATTTTATATCATTTTAAAATCTAGCACATAGCTAGACAACTGACAGTTCTCCGTAAGCAATATTTTCAGGGTTTAAATTTTATTCACAGTTTTGGGGCTTTCTATTTCTGTGATTGCAGGGCAAGGTGCAATCTCTCACAACTTGGTTTTGTTTCTCATGTTTTCCTGGATTCACACAAATGTTCTCAGTCAAGAAGCCAAGCTTGGATCAATGCATGACATATTTTGATTATTTTTTAAGATGTGAAAGACAGAAAGCCATAGAACTGGTTTACCTTTTGAAAGTAGAATCCACTTGATAGTCACTAACTGTAAGCAAATAGATACTAAGAAAATTTTGACAATATCTGAAAACAAATGTCACTGTTTTTAAAATTGTATTGACTATTGTGTATTGATATGAGGGTATATTATTAGGAAAAAACTCAATATCCTATGTTTAAATTAATATAAATTTTCTCCCTGGAAATACACTTTTATATTTTTCTTTGGTTACTTCATTTTTATTTTTCCATATATACAGCACTGAGACAGCACCTTGAGTCTGGCCCCTGGTGTAATAAACAAGCAGTCTACTAGAGAGGTACATTGCCTGCTGCCTACAGTTTTGTAAAGTGCACTACCCTCAGCCCTCACACTCAATATGGAGTTCTAAGAAACACTTAATATGTTGTTTAAGTTAATCAATGATTTTGATTGTTTATCAATATCAAATCCTATATGAGATCACCAAACCTCATTTTATAATAATATGAACCATTGTAGGTTAGGTGGATTGAATCATGATAGACTATAATCTGTAATAAAACATGTTATATTTTCATATGAAGTTACATAATTAATAAGATGTATATGATATGACAGAGGCTATGTAAGTAATATTTTTTTCGTTTTCATATATGTTCTGATATAGGTTCGGCTATCCTGGGCTTCTATCTTTTTATGTAGGATAGAGGAATGGGGACTTCAGATCCTCCCGCCTCCACCTCCTTCATGCTGGGATTACATGCATGGGACATCACACCTAATTAATTCCTGAGCATCAGCTCATAGCATTATTCTTGCTTTGTTTGTGTTATGTGTTCATTTTAAATTTCATGCTTAATATCAGGAGAATGATAGGTAGTCATATAAAATTACACATAAATATTTCATGCAAACTCATCTATTTCCCATAGAAATGAGATATTAGGCAACGGTGTCACCATGTATGTTTTGAAATTGATGAGGACATGACCAGGAACACCCATATCATCTTAATAATATTACATCATACTATCATATTGGGGGGGGTCACATCTCCATCCTTATTCCCTGTCCTTTAACCTCCAGCAAACAATAATATGTTTTCTGGCTTGTCTATACTCCTGTGATTCTAAAAGTTACCCAGTTTAGACTAAACATATACATATATTCATCTGTCAGGATTAAAATGAGTAACCAGTTTACATGCTAAGACGCTTCTATTGACTATTTTTATATATACATATAAAAATAAATACTATTTCATCATGAGATTCATAAATTTTTAAGTAATTTTGAGTGGTGTACTCCTTCTGATGAACTCACATAGGTTCAAAGTGGTTTAACGCAGGTCTTTGATACTTTCTCCCTTACAGGATTTACCTATAGCTGACAATTTTTAAGGTGGACAGCAAGAATACACATCCTTCTCTAATCCCTTTTCCTTAAGTGTGAATAAAACCCGTCCGCGTCTCTCATTATCAACCAAATCTGCCAACCAAATCTGCCAATAGAACTGATTTACCACTCAGATGATTACAGTGTGGAAGACAACTGTTTTGCTGTGTGCAAGAGGAGCTCACTTTATGCAGCAGACAAAGTAAACAACTGGCTTTGTAGAGGAAATCCATGTGGCAAGAAACTAGGTATGGTGTCTTCCAATTGTGGGGCTCATTAGTGGTTAAGAAAACACCTAGAATTCTTTGGTGGAGTGCTAATGGGAAAGTGAAGCTGCAGACAATTTGGAGATAATCTATAGAATCCCAAGAATCGGCTGAAAACAAGAATGCCACCGTGATGAGAGTCTTGTGAGAGCCTTAGTAGACTCAGGGTAGCCCTACATTAGTGAGGGTGAGTCACTCTCACTAAAATAAAAGTGCAATAATACAAGCACTTTTATTTTGGCTGTGGGTTTTATATATTTTGTCATACAGAACATAAGATTAATGCACATTCCCCTTCTAATGGGTGGCACAGTGCATCCAGTCTCCTTCCCTGTTTATTGTTCTTTACTTTCCCCATCCCATAATGCATAGGAACTTTTCATAGTGTATACAAACTCAAATGTGTACACACACACACATACACACACACACCTTTCATAACCAACATTTTACCATCATGTGTTTTGTTCCAAAAGTGAATTGTTCCAGACTCTCCTCCCCAGATACAGTCGCTAGGCTTCATCAGACCATGAGAGAACACTGCTACTCACTGAATGCAGGGCTGTACGTAGACCACTCAATGCAATTTAATTGACATGATGAATGGATCATACCTAAATGAGTTCATGTTCTGAATTACATTGTAATGCAGGGAAAATTCATTTCCTACAATGCTCAAAAATTTATTTGTACTTAAAACCTTATAAAACTATCGTCACTGAGCATAAAAATGACACTGAGGGATTTGGGGGATAATACCTAAGAATAATAGAAATAAAGCTGCTTATTATTCTTCCATTCAGGAGGTAGGAAAAAAAGAATTAACTTACCTGACCAGGCTTAGAATTCTCACAGACAACAATATCATATTCCCTGGCAAGTTCAGGTGGATTGTCATTGACATCCAGAACTCTAATACCCACGGAGACATGGCTCAGTAAATCAGGATTGTCTGCAAAACACACAGGGACGTATTTAGTATTTCAATACACACTTTAGAAGCTTGGCTTATAGCAAATCTCCTTAATGCTGTGGCTTGCCTCTAGCTGCGTATGCTTTAGTGGGACTTTTGGCAAAAGACAACTATATGAAGCCTGTCTCTGCTAGAACTCATTAGCTTACAGAAAAGAATGAAAAATGAACACCACGGCTTGACATGAATACCAAAATGATGTTTTGTTTTGTTTTGTTTTTTTCCTATCAAGGAAATTACATATTATTCAGGAGCTGGAGTGGGAGAAAGTTGTCAGAACTCATGGCAAGCTGTCAGAGCCTAAGAGATGACAATTGGTTTTAGCAGTACCCCAAAAAGCGCACAGAGGCAACTAAAAGGCAAAACAAAACAAAAAAACATACAGTGTGTAAAACATTCAAGGTCTAAATTGTGAGTAAACTCAGAGAAAGCAGTAGTTGAGGTTTTTATAACACATATGCTCACATTCTTATAGGGAACTCTGTGTAGTTTATAATAAGAATGTTCAATTTTGATAAAAAATTAACAAGGAATTGAGAAATAACAAACATATTTGAAAACATTATATTCTATATTATAAAATATGTCTTAAACTTAGTCTTTGCATTTTCCAGAAAGTCTATTATCTCTAGGATTCAGGATAAGAGAAAAAATATTTATTTTTTTTCCTATTCTGTTTCAAAGCTAAAATTTTAGAAATCCTTGCAGGAAAACTGAACCTCCCATTGTCTTTAGCTGTTTTGGTTTCAATCTATCTTTATTTTTCATTTTCTTTCTAGTCGCTGCTATGTCCTTATGAGATGTATAACAAGAAAACCATACATTAGATGTTGACTGGCAAGAGTATATAAACTTTGGAAATCTGTTAATACATCCATGAAAAGGAGAAATTAACATATTCTACAAAAGGACAATTTAAATGCTTATGAAGAAGACACTAGTAATTATAACAAAAAATTAAAAAGGTGAATCTCAATGTCCAGTGTTCAAACTTTTCACAGATACATGATTATTTCATCTACAAGGTCCGTGTTCAAGAAATCAATGCCATGATGCAAAAGTAATTGCAAAAAGTGTATATTAAGTGTTCAGTAAATTCACAATGGTATTTTTGGTTGTACTTATAAGTATCCATGGCTACATGCAGCTCACAAGATAAAGGTGGGATATATCAAAAAGGAAATGAATAATTTAAATAAAAATATATTATAAACCAAATATATTTTAGGGAAATTTTTAGAAAGAGAAAATATTTGGCATGTTATCATCGACAGTTAATGAAACAAGTAAATACACACATGTGTAATTTACTCTAGAAAATATTGTCCATGAGAAATGTGTCCCAGGCATAATGGTGGACACCTTTAATCCCTGCACTTGGGAGGCAGAGGCAGGTAGATCTCTGTGAGTTTGAGGCCAAACTGGTCTATGTCGTGAGTTCTAGGATAGCCAGGGCTACACAGGGAAAACCTGTCTTGATAATCCAAACCAAACGAAACCAAATCAAACAAAGCAAAACAAAACAAAAAGTGTTTCATCTTATGTTTTATCATTTAAAATACTTTGATACTAATACAACACAATCTTCCTAATGACAGACATTACATATCTGTAGAATAAATAAAATAATAGTTAAACCACTCCTCTAACTTACTGAAGAGAAGTCTGCTGTGGTCAATATAAATATATACTCACACATACATACATACACATATATATGTACACACACGCAGAAACATATATATATATATACATATATATATATACATACATGCACACATATACATACTTGAGAGCTGTGTAGACAGAGAAGTGGAGAGGGAAGGGAGAGTGTCTTAGTTAGGTTTCTATTGCTGTAATAAACATATGACCAGAAGCACCTTGTGGAAGAGGGAGTTTATTTGGCTTACACTTCCACATCACAGTTCAACATCGAAGGGATTCAGGGCAATAAAGAAAAGCAGGAACTGAAGTAGAACCATGGAGGATTGCTGCTTTCTGGCCTATTCCCCATGTATGCTCAGCCTGCTTTTATATACAACCCAGGAACACCTGCCCAGAGATGGCACTGTCAGAGTTGGCTGATGCCTTCCAAATCAAAAAAAAAAAAAAAAAAAAA
>CABHPH010124299.1:0-89192 GCA_902168325.1 Peromyscus nudipes | reverse complement strand
AAAAAAAAAAAAAAAAAAAAAGTTGTACAGATTTGCCTCTACCCCAATTTGATGGAAGAATTTTTCTGGGTTGAGTTATCTCTTCTGAGATAGATGTAGCTTGTTTCAAGTTGATAAAACAGTAACCAGATCAAAGATGAACAATTGTAAATAAATAGAAGTTATCAATATAGCAAACTAATTAAAGAACACATATAACCACTGAACATAGAAATGGAAAACAAGAAATAAAGCCCAACCCCCGTGCATTCTAATGACAAAACTAACAAATATTCAACATAAAATGTTCTTAATTATGAAAACTAACAAGCCTAATTAACCAAAGATAAAGGAACTGAAAAATAAATCTAATAAAGTATGCGGGCAATCTATATCCAGGAGGTTTTATTGAATTTTATTGCAGAAGAGCTAACACAATTAAGATCTCTATTCTGTCTGTGGTTAAGGAGACAGAATAACATAAGCAAGACTGCTCTTTGCAGATCGATGTGTGGATTCAATATAATTAAATACAACCTCTGCAAACGTCTCATCAAATCTGAAATTTGATTCTAAGTTTCATAAACACAAAGGTTACTTGAACTTTCAGGGGAAATACACAGTAAAAGAGACTAGGTGTATGATTCATCGAAGCTTCTTTATCATATCAAAACTAGATATTGTGGCATGGTCAGGGAGACAGCGAAAGAGAAACAGAAGCAAATGTAGGGTGACTGAGGACCCTGCAAGTTTTCCAAAATAATGAAGGTAAGGAAGATCAACTGAGGGGGACCATTTCATCATTTTCTACTCATTCTGCTCAGGGTCCGCATAACAGAGAAATAAAAGTGTTAATGCTGATACGCATTACAGCGTTAAATTAATAATTATGTTAACATTGACCAGTTTTACACTGAACCTTAAAATGTATTTTGAGGGACATAAATGTATATCCCTAAGTACACATAAATTTTGAAAAGATATTAACATGAACATATGACTAAGATGAAAATTTCCAAAACCCAGGATATAATAGTCATGAACGTAAGAGTGGCAAGCTTGAAGTCAGGGATTATAACATGCTCTCAGTTCCTCCCATGTACGACAAAAGAGCAGTTTGTCAAATTCCCAGTATGGGAGTGGCATTTCCACCACAGAAAATCGACAATGCATTTTTCTCTAGAATAAATAATAAAAAAGTGTCCTTAGTGCATGAACTGGCTTTCTGGAACCTAGGACCTATGCTGAGACATTTTGTTCTGCCTTAGTGTAGGGAGGAGGGGACTGGACCTGCCTCAGCTGAATCTACCAGGCCCAGCTGAATCCCCAGGGGAAACCTTGCCTTGGCAGAGGTGGGAATGGGGGAAGGATCAGGGGGGAAGGCTGGGGGGTGGGAGGAGGGAGGACAGGGGAATCCGTGGGTGATATGTAAAATTAAATTAATTATAAAATAAAAAAGCATTACATGGAGAGGAACAAAATGCAAGCACAATACAAAGATATATTGAAAAATTAAATATAAAGCATGAAAAATCCAATATCTTTAAAGAAATGAAAGTTTGTAAAACTAAGTTACCATTCTGTGCAGACTAGATCAACAAAGAGTATATCTGTATATAATAAAATTATGTAATATAGGAAAGCCCAAATAATACAAAACAAAGGAACAGTGTAAAGCCTGTTTGGTTTAGCATAAAGTTCTTAGAAGTAACACTAGTTGCCGGGCGGTGGTGGCGCATGCCTTTAATCCCAGCACTCGGGAGGCAGAGGCAGGTGGATCTCTGTGAGTTCGAGGCCAGCCTGGGCTACCAAGTGAGTTCCAGGAAAGGCGCAAAGCTACACAGAGAAACCAAAAAAAAAAGTAACACTAGTTAATAGTTCAGATAAACTTAAAGTCACATTATTTGTTTGTATGTAGGTATATATGTTTGTTTATGTGTCTGTGGGTGTATGCTTGTTTGCATGTGTGTGGGACTCATGTGCAATAGGGTTTGTGAGGAGGTCAGACTGCAGCTTATAGGAGTCAGTCCTCTCCTTCGACCCTCTGAGACTGAGGATGAAGTTCAAATGGTCAGGCTTGACAGCAGGCAGCTTTAATGGCTGAGCCGTCTGGCTGAGTCTTTCAACACAAATTCTTAAATAAATCTATCAGTATCTTATGAATGTCTTTTTTGAAGATATTAGAGAACATACTAAATTTATTAAACTAATATAAAACATGTTACATGTAATATATATATGTAAAATAGTTTCCTACAATTCATTGACGCAATTACCAAAAACCATTATTTTATCCTCTATACATAGTAAAAGATAATGGGATACCTGTAAATTATTCTAAGTATGTTATATCATACAGATAAAATAAATACATATTTGACTATGCTGTTTAAATTCTGACTTAATTTTGTATGTATTTATTGTGTGTGTTTGTGTTTTTTGCGGAGGTAGCGGCAGAGTCAAGATGTTGTCCTGTAGCCAGGCTACGCTGATACTTACCATGGAAGCTAGTTTGACATAGTATTCAAATTTTCTTCCTCTGCCTTCCAAGATCATTACAGCCATGCACATTTTATATGCTAAATTCTGATTGTCAAAGTAAATTAATATCATGCCTTTGTTTGAAACATATTAGGCATATGAATCTATGCTTAGTGTTTTATTTCATATTCTAAATTTATTTTTTTGTTTTGGATTTTTATGTTATAATAATTGGAATGATCTAGTTTGTACAAAGTACCTTGGCAAAGCCAGGATTATTAACATTTGTTGGTATCCATATTTCTGGTTTTGTATTGCCACATATTTGCATATATTTTCTATCCTAAAATTATCTATGACTTTTCAAGTTTTTATAGCTCACATTCTGAGCAAATGAAAGGATCCCAGAACCATTAAGAACATCATGGTAACACAGCCTTAGTACATCCTGGTAGCTTCGCCCTCTCTGCTTAGCAGGCAGGGTTGAAGCAACTGCATTGAAAACAGAAAAGGAGCTTCCTATGAAAGGATTCTTCATAGATGACATCTCCAGGGATAAGTTAGAGAAAAAAGAGAGCAATTCTTGACTATAAGATCCTGTGCTTCCATGCCTGCCTGTCTAGTTTATTTTGTTGTTGTTGTTGTTGTTGTTGTTGTTTGGCAACTGGAATGTATTTGAATCCATTCCATTTGAAACTCAACCACTCAAGATTGAGAAATGACACTTACTATGTGAGGTGCTCCTCCCTTACAATCCTAATGCTAAATAATTAGGCCACATTATAATCACTAAAATAGAATCATTTAGAAACAGACAAGTAATTCTTCTTTATGAAAATCTGCTATCATGCTGATTCAGAATAAGCTGTATGCTTAAGCTAAGCAAATTGAGAAAGTGTATGAACACATGGTCTACATGTTCAGTCAAGAAAACATTGTGTGAGACACTGAGGAAGAATAATTCAAAAGAGATCCAAGAATGATGGGGAAAGTTTAATTTAATTCCAAGTTCAAATTGAAAACAGTTTATTAAGAGTAGGATGATAGAGCCTGGCGTTGGTGGCGCACACCTTTAATCCCAGCACTCGGGAGGCAGAGGCAGGCGGATCTCTGTGAGTTCGAGGCCAGCCTGGGCTACCAAGTGAGCTCCAGGAAAGGCGCAAAGCTGCACAGAGAAACCCTGTCTTGAAAAACCAAAAAAAAAAAAAAAAAAAAAGAGTAGGATGATATATAAAAGCGTACCTTAATTCCATGTTATTTTGATTCAATATAATTTTAATTAATTATGTGTTTGTGAACTGGGCCATCCTCGGATTCTTTTTTCATTATTTACATTGGTCCCTGAGCTAACTTCATCCCGACTGTCAAACATCTTAGCTGCAAATGTGTTTGCATATGCTGCAAAACGTTTGCAAGACTAATTTAGAGATTTTTTTTAAACTGCTAATGTAGTATTTGTTCTTGCATTTTTTCTTTTTATATCTTATTTCTAGAAATAAGATTGTGTGTCCTTCTTATAATATTTTAAATAAAGTGCATTATTCCCAGAGATACTTAAATACGACTTCAAGCACTCTACAATGCCTGTAAACTTACAAATTTGCTATATTTAGGTCTTAATTGGTGCATTATTTAATGGCCTGATTCTTATAAGTTGCAATTAAGGCATCATGCAAATATTGTAACGGTGACCATGGGAGAAAGTAGAATGGAAAGGTCAATCATGTCAATGCAAAAATCATAAAAAAAAACAAAAAAGTAAGTGATGTTACCAATTCTCTAGTCCTTCTTACAATATGTACATATAATATGCAAGTGATCCATGCCTTACAGACCATCAGTGTAGCAGGAACTCACATATGCAGGCAGTTCTCTGTGAGTTCAAGGCCAGCCTGCTCTACAAAGTAAGTTCTAGGACCCAGAGAAGCCCTGTCTCGAAAATTAAAAAAAAAGAAAAAAAAAAAAAGGTTACAGCCTTTCATGTCTTCCTTGTCATCTGAATCTCATTGTTTTGTTCCTTGTGTTGGTGCTTAGCTTTTCATGCTCCCTCTTTGCCTCAGAATCATATCTGGACAAACATCTATATGTGTTTTGTTTGCTTGTTTTTTTTTTCTTCTTTTTTTAACTTTCATTTCTGTGAAATGTCTTTTCTTTTTCTTAGCAGATGTTAGCAAGCAGGAACCTTTTTTTTTTTCCACTGCATGTCCCTGTGGTTCATTTTGACCAATAAGAAGAACTATAGTAGTTATATTCTGTTTATTTAATAATGCTTTCCAATGTTCCCTTTAATTCTCCATTAAAAATATTTTGTATTTATTCTTAGTGTGTCTATGTGTGTGTGTGTGTGTGTGTGTGTGTGTGTGAGAGAGAGAGAGAGACAGACAGACAGACAGACAGACAGACACAGAGAGAGACAGAGATCAAGACACACAGGCATGTGAAGAGAGAGAGAGAGAGAGAGAGAGAGAGAGAGAGAGAGAGAGAGATTGAGAATGCATTCAGATGCATACTATGCTGCACTCCAGGAGGTCAATAGACAGCTTCCATGTGTCAATAGTTCTTTCCTCCCATCTTGGGCTCTGGAATTTTGACATAGGTGTCAGGACTTGTGGAAAGCACTTTTATTTGCTGAGGCAAACTTGTATTTACCTTAAACTTGTTTCATTAATAAAACTACCTCAGCATTTATGAGAGGCCCATGTGGCAAAGAGTCCCTCGTTTTTTCCTCTCTCACTTTATTTGATCTTGTTTTAACATCAAGAAATCAAATATTATTTTAAATAATGTATTATTACAGGTAATTAATATGATTTTTATATCTGATTGAAATTTCAACAGGTAGATAAATGGTCTACAATAAATCAGTGAATTAATTGTATATGACTGAAAATTAAACTAAATTCACATGTATAAAATATCAAACAATGAAAGATAATATTTTACAAAATAAAACATATGCTGTTTAAAAATATAGAAAGAGGGAACTTATGATTAAACCATCCAAAATACAACTCATGCACCCATTCTATTTTTTTCTGTGAGCATTCTATAAGTTTATTTATTAATTTTCATTCCTCCAAGCCCCAGAATGAAATGAAATACTTAAGGGGGAATCCATTTTCTTCAGGACACTGTTTGGTACAATTTACACACAAATCCAACAATTCCCAGTAGGTCTTCTGTCTTACTGCTAGACAGTAACATAAGTCAGAGGTTTCACATTTAAGCTGTGCCTTTGATCTTGGAGAAATGAACACTGTCTTTGTTCTGTAAAGCATAACTACAGAGTCAAAATAATTCACTCTTATTTGAAATTAGGGAATCTAAATGTTCACATTGATTATAAAATAAATTAGAATCTGTCCTTTAGCGGTGCAAAGATGACGTAACAGGTCAACTCAGTTAGATTAAGAAAACCTAGCTGAAATTTGTCCTCTGATGTTTCTAATATTTCTGAATTCTACCGTTTATTTCCCATCTTAGTGTCCTTACTCATAATAACTGTGAACCCTTTTTTAGCTTTCATCTTCATAGAATGTAAAAATTCATTACATGATCCGCTCTTGTGCTCTCCTTTGAACTTGTGTTTACAGTGATGCTTCTGTGCTGCCTAGAACTTGACCAACAGGCTGCGGGAATATTTATTTCTGAAGAGAAACCCAAGTGCATCATTAGCAGGAGAGGTCTGACCTTTGTACTATTTTTATTTTCTGATGAAATATATAAATACAATAACATGTACTTATCACATCATCAATAACAGATAATAATCATTTGGTTAATTTTGGGCAAATGGAAATTATAGGAAACATTTTAGGAAACAATGATATTATCTGTTAAAATATTTATACATTATGTATTTGTAGTATTTGTAGGAATGATTATTCACCAGCACCCAATTTCTCCAAGAAATGACAACATTTGTATTTTAGGATGTTTTAAATTGTTTAGAATTAATGCCAGGAAGCTTATGTAAAGGCCACACATTGAGACATCCAAGAAGCTGAAAATTGACTTATGTGGAGAAATAGGTTGAAATTACTTTAAATATTTCATAAATAGCAATGTTTCTTCTTTGAAATTCCTTGAGATTTTACAATTACCTCATCCTTTTAAGAATTGTATCACTTAAAATAAATCAAGTTACATCATCCATCTTAAGAAAACTTTAAGCTTACAGTAAGGAAATCTACAAATCTTGATTCCAATGTGTACATGCATCTTACTATTGTGTACTATTTAAATTAATTGCCTAATTCCAATACATTATCTGGTTGAGAAGTAGAACTCCAGAAAGCAACCTTTTCCTTTTCAGTTGGAAAAGGCAGCTGATGGCTTTCTCATGTCTTACTGTGTATCATAAGTTATCTTGGAACTAAGCAAATGGTCAAATGATAATATCAGAAAGTTGATGATCTGAAAGAAATCTGTGATTCTTGAGACAAAAGACACAAGGACTAAGCCCTAGGCTCCCTGGAACTTTGATGAAGCGGATTATAACCCAGCAAAAAGAGGTTGGTTATTGAAACGTAAAGGAGTTACTTCTAAAAGAACCCATGATAACTAAATTTAGACATTCGACATTTGTTGTTGTTGTTTATCTTTATAAATAAGTCCATATTTGTGTGTATATGTGTGAGCACATGGTCCATGAGTGGAGTATCTTCAGTAGGCAGAAGAGCATGTCAGATCTCCTTGGGCTCTTGCTAGAGGTGGTTGCTTGTTGACAAACTGGGTGTTGGGAATTGAACCTAGATCTTCTGATAGAACAGAAAGGCCTCCCAAAAATTAGGTCATTTCTCAAGACCATAACCGATGGCGAAATCCATTTAACTCACTTTCTCTACACAGAATCATCTCCCAGAACGCTTGAGGACAGACAAATCACTATGTCTGCTGGGGGCTCAACCTGGCTGCTAATTAATGCCACAAGATCAAAATCCAAATTAGAGATTCTACTATGTGTGCCTTTTATCATATCATGGTCAAAAACTTGTGAACTAAACCACTGTAAAATTTGGCTCATCTGGACCGGCCACACTAGTGGAAGCCCATGAACTGTGGACTGGCGGCTGTGGAGCGCCCATGGGACTGGACTAGGCCTTCTGGACACGGAAGACAGTTGTTTGGCTCGAACTGTTTGGGGGGCACCAAGGCAGGGGGATCAGGATCTGTCCCTGGTCTATGGGCAGGCCTCTGGAACCTGATGTCTGTGGTGTGACACCTTGCACAGCCTTGGTGCAGTGGGAAGGGGCTTGGACCTGCCTAGGCTCGGTGTGCTGGGCTCTGCTGACTCCCCTTGGGAGACTTCAATTTGGGGGATGTGGGGATGCTGGGTGGCTTGGCAAAGAGGGCTGGGGGGTGGGAGGATGGAGGAGGGGGGATATGTGGATAGTATTTGGAGTGAGTAGAAAATTTCTTAATAAAGAAAAATGAAAGAAAAAAGATAAAATAAAGCTTCTAAAAATTGTAAAAAAAAATCTGGTTCATCTGTTCTTCTTCAGGTGTGCATATATTCACCATTTTAATTTAAATAGAAAAAACAGCATAGAAAGAATTGAAAAAGCAGTCTAACCTGGGAAAATGTGTGGACCTCATATTTTTGTCAAAATACGTTGTTGTCATAGAAGCAACAAGTATATTAGTTACCTGGGTCTGGATAATGGAAATGAAGGAAAGAACTGCCAGTCAGACATCTTCAAATATTCTATTACATAATTCAGCGATTGTTGTTATAATTATTGTTATTATCAGTTAATTGGTAATTAGGATCATGATAAATATTTGAGGGGATAGAAATATTAGTTTCCATGACAAGATCATGATATCATGTACAAAGTTTATGTCCATAAACCTAAACTTCCATCTGTGAACCCAATTATTTTGTGTGAATTATGGATAAGTAAAAAATTCTAGAATACATTTAAGCCCAGTTTGAAACACACACACACACACCCATGCACACACATCTATATGCATATAAATGATATGTATGTATATATATATACTCATACAGACAATATATATTGCATGTATATATGCACACAATATGCACAGACATATATATGTGTGTGTCTACATACATGTAGATAGATGTAAAGATAGAAAGATGTGTGTGTGTGTGTGTGTGTGTGCTGTGTATGTATCTATGCGTGTGTGAATAGTTGTTAGAAGGATATATAAACAACCCGAGGAAGCAAATAATGAACAGCGATCAGAAAGGAATGCCTCATCATAAAATGAAAGTCATTTATGTTAAATATGTAATACTTTAAAATCCAATTATGGTCAGAGAAATAGTTCAGCTGTTAAAGGATCCGGATGTCAAGAGTAAGAACCCAACTTCTATCCCCAAAACACTAATGCTAGAAGGAGAAAAATGATTCCAACAAAGGATTTTCTGACCTCCACACAGGCTCTGGCAAGTTTTTCCAATGCCAACTAATCAGTTACTTATGAATAATGTAAAAATTGTTAAATGCATAATTAAACATCCTCAAGATGAAATACAACTATAACAAAAGCATGTCTGAATTATAAAATTGACACAATAATGTTTAGTTATAAGTGCTACTCTGGTGTCTAATATGTGATCTACACTAGAAAAATAGAAGATATAGATAGATTATAGTATAAAAGTAGAAATATAAGTAAATTTGTTCACAAAAGATTTTCTCCTAAGACTATGAGAACATAGAAATACCTCCTAAAATATTTTGTACTCACAGTATCATATCAAAATTATGCTGAAATTCTATGTCTATTCAGATAGATAAAATTAAATGAAGTATCATCTTCAAATGATAAAATCTACAAATAAGAAGCTTCACCTTTGTAAAATATTAACAACAAATTTAAAAGTCAGTTTATGCTGGGCAGTGGTGGCACACACCTTTAATCCCAGCACTTGGGAGGCAGAGGCAGGTGGATCTCTGTGAGTTCCAGGCCAGCCTGTGATAAAGAGTTCCAGGAAAGGCTCCAAAGCTACACAGAGAAACCCTGTCTCAAAAAACAAACAAACAAACAAAAAAAAACCCCAAAAACCAAAAAACATAAAAGTCAGTTTACTTCCCATAAATGTAGATACACATGAATTTATTTTATTATTGAAACACTCAATCAATGATGCATGTCCAGAAAACTGAAACTTGGGTGCAAATATTATGTAAACTTTGAAATAAAAGCACTAATTGCTAACATATCAAATATTAATTAACAGGAAAATAGTTCACTATTCTTTGATGGACAAAGTCATATAGTGGAATATTGCTAACAAATAATAATTAAAATGCATGTTCTTATTGGGAACATGGCTAAATCTAAACATACTATGCTGTTTAACAACAATACAGAGTTTACAAACAATATGCAGAAAGTCTTATAAAATTTGTTTCTGTTGATGGAGTGTTCTGGAAGTGCCAGAGATTGAAGTAAAACAAATGACAGCTGGGAAGAGAGGAGCAAGGAGCAATGCTAAAGAGAAACATCGGGGAATTTCTATGAAGTCCACTTTACATCTTGGGATAGAGGTCCAGTGTTATTTCAAAAGGGTGTACACTTTTAATTCACTGAAATGTAGCAACATCTGCCCATTTCATTACATGTCAAAATTATCCGATCAAAGAGAAACTGCAGGAAAGGAAAATCAAATCCACATGCTTTCTGATTATGACCATAGTAGTCACCCTGCAAGTTAGGTCAAGGATTGAGTCTTACAGAAAATAAATGGTAAAGAGTGAGATTAATCAATTCACTTTACATATGATATACTTCAATTATAACATTATTTCCTAGATGTCCCAATATGAGCTTGACTTTTGGTTACATATAATGATCTAGAAAAGTTCAGTTCCATTTTTCTCATATATATATAATTTTCTATATATATATATAATTTATTCCAACTTACAATAGTATTCTTATGATATATCTAGTAATGGTTAGTATTAATTTGGCATGATTTTCAACCAAGTTTATGGTAATAATGGGCACTTATATTTATTATTTCACTATGTGCAATGTATTATGTTAAATTAAATTTCTTTTGGTGATCCTCACTACAATAATTCCTTGCAGATGAGAAAATACATTATATCTTTGTTAAATAAACTCTCAAAATTCCAAAATCTTATAGTGACTAGAAGTAAAACTTACATGGTAATAGTATTATTACAGAGACTGTAACCATAAATATTATATATAACTGTTGTATTAAGGTAATTTAAAGACTTCATTCACAAGAAAATGATAGGTAATATATAAAGTAGGTAGACTTGTTACAATACAGATTGAAAATTATATGTGATTAAATAAAAGAAACCCATGTAGCTGTCACATCACAATTTTTTAAACCCCTTCATGACTCATACAGATATTAGAAAATATTTTTGTAAACTTTAATTTTCTAAACTTTAAAGTTACATAGGATGGTTTTCAGACCACTTTGGAACTAAATACAACAGGTACTTTGGAGTACAATTTTTCTTTATGAGCTATGTTAAGAGATTTAAGTAATATTGAATATAGATTAGTATTAAGCTAAATTTCATATAATTTATTGAAACTTTTATTTGAAACTTAAGTGAATAATAATACTTAATAAAACAATCTAGAATATTTCAAACAATACATAGCCATCTCTGCACATAGTCATTTTGGATGTATTACAGGAAATACATTCCACAATATCCATGTATATTCAAAGTATATTCAAGTATATTCAAAGCATATTATATCAGCAACGCCTCTAATACTAAAACCATAAAGTACTGAAAACAACCCAAACACCATTGTTGGTTGCAGACATCAACTAATGTAAAGTTATTAACACTTCAAATAAAAATGAATAAGTATCTAACTTTTCTTTTAAGTATACAAACTTGTTCTAATTTCTTCTAGACACAGTCAATAAAACTTCAAAATCATCAATATATAAGCTGAAAATAAAACCATATATATATATATATATATATATATATATATATATATAATAACTGGCCAATGAATAAGGATGAAAATATGGACATTAATACTTAGTAGTCAATAAGTTAATCTCCAAATCATTAACAATAATAGTTCAGCCAATTGTGGACACATGCTAGATAGTAAATAAGATACAATGGTATCAAATATGGACTATGCTACAAAATATCTGAGAGCAGCAGGATTTCCCACTACTGCAGGAAGTGATCTGTGTTTCTAGGTTGATAATGAGGATGATTGTGGTCCAACCTATAATTACACCTCCATGTTACTGTGCACACATGTAACATAGAAATTGTTACAGAATATTTACTCTAAGGCAATAAACATGATAATAATGATACAAAACTGGAAAAATCAATAAAAATTGAGAAATGGATTAGATCAAATAAAATTTGAAACCTATTTCCATTTGAGTTTTATAAATAAATAGGTATCTTCTAAATCAAAAGCAAACTAAATAATGTGTCTTACTTTTTCTTTTCTAATAATTGCAAATATTCTTTTTTATTATTAAGAAATTTTTTATTCATTTTACATACCAATCACAGATTCACCCTCTTCCTTCCTCCTGCCCCTCCTGCCTTTGTCTCCCCCACCCCACCCAACCATTTTCTCCTACAAGAAGGTAAGGCCTCTCAATGGGCATCAGCAGAGCCTGGTACATTCAAAGAGGCAGGTCTTTGTTAAATATCTACCAGATATTAAGAACTCTCTATTTCAATACTCAGATTACTGTAAAATGCTTTCCTCCATGGGGAAGTCATTCTTCAGTCTAAATTCAGTTTTATAAATTAGAATCACTAAGAACACACTGATGGGACTGTCGAGCATCATAGAAAGAGTTAACTGAACAGTATGACAGGAAGACATTGCCCTCAATGTCCCATGGCCTGGAATTCTCTGCTAAATAAAATGTCATCCCAAAATCTGTACAACTTCATAGGCTGCCTTGAATCTGAACCATTCACCAAAACAGTTCTTATTTTTATCATCTAACATCATCTGTGAATAATATATTTTAAAGGTATTTAAAGTCAGTGTTTGGAGTACAAATTTTTCTTGTCAGTCCTCAGACTAGACGCTGACATAGATATGCACACCAAGCATTCCAAAGAAGTGTTTTATTTCTCTTGACTATCAGTGAAAGTGGTAGTGCTTCCAATGCTGATATTCCCTTTGTGTGCCAAGGGAAGGAACCGTGCCAATTAGAATCGCTGTGTGTGCTACCTAAAATTGATAACATGAACACATTTGCGGAAGGCAGATGACATGTATCAAAATATCATAGTGACAGTAACAAAATGATGTGTGGAAGCTTTGGGAACTTGAAACCACTCATTCTCTGCTAATAGATTTTCGAATTATTAGATGCACCTGCCTAAAAAATAATTTCGGATTAAAGTCAACTGGGACTATATTCATTTCCCCTAAATTTAATTTGTACCACCTGAAGTTACCAGCTGAATTAAATTTTAAAAATCTGGCTTTGGTCTTCAAATATATTTGCATGAGAAAAAAAGAGTCAGTGAATAGAGAAAGATATAAAAATGACTTTTCAAATGAGTTATGCATGCAATCAGAGAAAAAAGTTAAATGGTGAGCTGAAACTATGTATCCATATCACTGCAAGTCACATAGCATTGTTCCTGCTACCATTGTTTAATAATATACCTCTAAACTTCTCTGATCCTCTAAAATCACCAGAATCATATTTGTAAAAACCATTCATTTATGCATGCAAGAGAACCACAGCTAAGAAACAAAAACAAATAAACATGCTTGTCCAATACCATAGAGGTTCTGATTTACTCATTCAGGATGGACACAAAGGGCCTGCACTATTACAATTTGAAACACCACAATTTGAGAAGCACTAGTTTGGATCTCAATATCCTGAGTCACAAAAATTCTGTACAATATAAGATCATTTTGATTTTGGGAGAAGTGCATTTGCCATGCAGCAATAAAGAACAGACTCTCGCTTTAGTAAATTGATTAGGTAAAAAAAATCGTGATACTTAGCACATGCGAGAAGGAAGAGTAGCCTGTGTAAGGCAAAGT
Source organism: Peromyscus nudipes (assembly GCA_902168325.1). Classification (NCBI taxonomy): domain Eukaryota; kingdom Metazoa; phylum Chordata; class Mammalia; order Rodentia; family Cricetidae; genus Peromyscus; species Peromyscus nudipes. The sequence goes on along the minus strand of CABHPH010124299.1, from coordinate 75,686 downwards.
GGGAAAACAGTAATTTAGTGCTGACTCTGGTGTACAGAAAGAAACGAAGTTGATAGCAGAAGAGTGGTCGAGCAATTGTCTACCATTTACAAGGCCCAGGGAAAGAGGAATCAAGAAGTCAAAAGAGAAGACAAGACAGAGGGAAACATGGACGGAGGCAGAGGAGTGTATAGTCTTGTGGGCCAGACATTTGCTAAAGGAAGAAATGAGAAATAGAAAATATCCTCATATTTAACAAGATTTTACTAACCAATTGCTTGTGCCAATAATTTTACTATGTATTTTGAAACGACTTGGTCAGTAAGACTAAAATAGAGATGGTTCTTAAATTTGAAATGGTAACAATATACTAGAAACAATAAAGCATGGCAAAATGAAATGTGGTAAGATTTGCCTTAACTTAACCCTTATAGAATCTTAGATTGTGAGGGCCGAAGTTGTAAAATTTTATAACAAGTTGAGAAAAATGTACTAGATATTACTACATTGCAATAGTTAAGTTATAAAGATAAAACGAAACCTACAAAGTAGAACAGAGAACTAAAAAATGAAAATAGTAACAATTTGTATAAAAAATTGACATATAATTGGATGCTATGTATACAACCATGATGAATCTATTTCAAATTAACCTGACAATATTCTCATGTGAGTCATATTAAGAAAGCCTTTACCTTTCTACATGGACTTTCTTTCATAGGTTGTTGGTGTGTGTGCTTGTGTGCATGTGGCTGTGTGTGTGTGTGTGTGTTCAGGTGTGTGCATGTGCATGTGTGTGTATGTCTGTGTGTATGTGTCTGTTTCTATGATCAGTAACAGATCAATGATTTAAATCTATCCATCAATGGGAAGACTCTAAGTTCACATAGGATCTCATTTACAATTGACTATTTAACGTATACACACAAAAGACCAGAGCAAAAGCACAATCAAATCCAAACATCTATATACATTGCTAAGTATTAATTCAGAATAAAGACAGAACTCTGCATTACTCTATTTAAAATACCAGAAATTGAGAAATACAGAAATAAAAGCAGAGACAACAAAATCTCAATATATTGGAATGGGAAGTGGTAAAGAATATCACTTACAAAGGGACTCAAATGCAGAACACACAGGAGCCACAAGATATAGAGAGGGGTTTTGAAATACCATTTCCTGGGTGAGACATAGCCATTGCAATCAGGATCTCACTGCAAGTATAGATGATGCCATGGTGTATGCACAGGACTAGATCAAACGGTCAGGGATAGATGGAAGAGGCAGGGGTTCCCTTTAATGCCAGACTATTTGCTATTGATAGATTCAGAGACAGGAGAGTCACTGCCTTCACTTGTTTACACAATGATGACTTCACCTGACTCTAGTGGATAATTTGATTCCAATGCTCAAACAGATGGCCCTGAATAAACTAAATGGGTCACAAAAAACATCCTGAATCTTAGAAAAGGTCTAGTAGTAATGATAAGGTTAAGGTTTTGGGGGATCAACAGGGGGTAAATGATGGTGTGAGAGACAGAAATCAGAATATATTATATATGTGTACGCAACTGTCAAAGAACACAATCAATAAAAATGACACAAGCAGTCTTGATTTAGATTCAGAAATTGCAAAATCCAAACAGTATGAATGAGAAATCTGAAGCCACTTGCTGTGGGATGTTCTGTATGACAAATATGTTAATAAATAAAGCACCGATTGACCGGTAGCCAGACAGGAAATATAGGCGGGACTAACAGAGAGGAGGATTGGGGGAACAGGAAGGTGGAGGAGGAGACTGCCAGCCACCACCAGGACAAGCAGCATGTAAAGATGCCGGTAAGTCACGAGCCACGTGGCAAGGTATAGATTTATAGAAATGGGTTAGTTTAAGATATAAGAACAGTTAGCAAGAAGCCTGCCACGGCCATACAGTTTATAAGTAATATAAATGTCTGAGTGATTATTTTATACGTGGGTTGTGGAACTGTGGGGCTTGGTGGGACCTGGAGAGAAGCTCTCCAGCAACAGCCACTCTGAAGTTAATTTTATGTGTCTCCTTGGTTTGGTTGGATCATGGATTTCCAACCTATGTGGTCACAGTTTATTCGATAAGTTTCTATGACACTCTTTTATTTGAGATTAATGCTTAAACAGACAAGACAAACAGAGCTAATTGGCTTTCATGCTGCACTTGAGCCTCATTCACATGGAGTCTTGAGAACAGCAGAAGTACTGACTCCTAAGCAACAAAGAAATCCCTTCCTGGTGGCATTTGCCCTGGAGTGTCAGCGTCTGCCTATTCTAAGTCAGCCTGTTTGTCAGCTTGCCTTCACACACTATGCTACTCTGCATTTTAAAGCTCTGAACTACTGTGGTGCTATGAGTCAATACATTGCTACAAATAAGGCTCTCCCAGTTGTTGCTTCTCTCTCTCTCTATCCCTCTCTCTCCCTCCCTCCCTCCCTCCCTCCCTCCCTCTCTCATCCTTCCTCCAGAGATTATATATACATTATATGCATACCCCATTCTCAACAATACTGACTAATATTTGCATATGACTCTATCTAGAGTTTGGGCAAGATATCCAGGGCAAATACTCATCCCTCTCCAGACAACTGAATACATTCATAATCCTCTCTATGAAACGCTCACTGAGATATTGAACTCCACATTTGTTGTTTTTCTATATCTAGTAACAAATATCCTTTTACTACAATAAGGATAATTAATATAACTTTCTGCTCATGTTGTCCCCTAAAATAAACATATTCACCATCAAAATAATGTGTCTACTATGCTTGCTACCTAAATGTCACTATCTGCAAAACGTCATTCATTGATATTGCCAAAATGTATTATTCAATAAATGTATTATTGTGGAGATTTTAAAGCACACCAAACCAAAGGCTAAACAAGAGCCTTTCCCAGTTGGTAACTGAAGAGATTGAGAGATTCAATAAACAGAAAAACCCATTCTGGATGACGAGAGTTTAGAGCAATATAAGTTGAAATACAAGCTTCCTACACAGGAAGGAGCACTCCAAGCTGATAACAGGAAGAAAGCAAGGGCGCACTTCAGTATTTTCAAGGGAGTAGCTTTTGCCAAAGAGAATGAGTTTGAAATCAGACTTGACCAAAGAGCCCCCAGAAGGCCCACCCAGTTGACATATGACTTTAGTATTTTTAAGCCGTAGCTGTAATCCAACCAAATCTACTTCTTGACATTTTGTTTCTTCCTCCTTTCCCTCTTCATAGTCTTCTTCTTATCAACCCCTCTCTGAGACTGATAGAGGCTGAATCTCTAGTCGCAGGCTGGTCTAGAACTCATTGTATGTTCCTGGTCATTCTGAGTTCTTGGATTACAGGAGAAGTCTCCTCTAGTAGAGAAAACCCCTTAGCATATATGCTCTGCTACAATATAATAGTTATCATTTACCAACGTAAGTAATGAAATCTCAGTGATACAAGACACATTAAAAACAGACATACCTGTAAAGGTCAGAAATTCACTAAAGGGCTAATGGAAAGGACTTTCAAGGGAGGTGAGGTAGAATACACTGGCATAGAGAACTAAAAGTAAATATTGCCTAAGGAGGGGCTTAACCAGATGAGGAAGCTGAAGGTAGGGCAAAGAAGGAGTATGGCAAGGTACAAATAACACTACAGTTGGTTTGGAGAAGGCCTATAAAAACTACTACTGTACAAGATAACCACCCATACACAAATTGTCAAAGCAGATAAGAACAAGGCCACAATGCACTTGCTAGATACCATGGGAAATTTTTAGTGTCCACTACAATTAGAGAGAGGTTTCTCTAGAATGTGGCACATAGTAAGTTGACCTATCTCCAGTGAATGATTACACATCTAAGAATATTTGGAAACCATAAATGATCAGTGTTAAAAGATTAAAGAAAATGAACATAAAATCCAGCAGCTATGGAAGTGAGAGAGATCTGAAAAGAGCTGTGTGGGGAAATATGACCAAAGTGTGCTGTATGATACTTCAAAAAACTAGAATAAAAACATGCACACACACACACACACATACACACACACACACATACTCACACTTACACACACACCACACATACACACTGCTAACTGCAATGGAATATTTTCACAGATAGTTACTTACAAAATAGTAGTTCCTTGAGAACTGTGATAGATGATGTAATAAAGATTTAGTTCTCAATTCATGGGGAACTTTTTGAATACATCTTATTATAGTGCTCTATTTACAAATGGAAAAATAAGACTTTCCCACAATTTGAATCAATATAATTCACAAAATTTAAATCAACTTCAGTAAACTAAAATGCTTGGTTTCAATAGTATTGGCTTATCTAATGCACAGGTGTAAATACAGAGGCATCAAATATTCAAATATATACTTTGTTATGCTTCAGTGCGCCTGTCTGTGTGACAGTAATAGCTTGTATCCATATTTCACAGAAGTTTTTATTGAGATAACATATCTGGTTAAGTATACCTATACCAGGGAAAAGCCAGATGTCCAATAATCTAGGAGGTACGTCAGTCCTTGTGCTCAGAGATATGCACTAGGGGAACCAGGAATGTTAAGCATACAGAGTTTTCTATTCAAGGAAAGAAAAGAAAAACCTGTTTTCCACCTAGAAGGCTGACAGTGGACATGGTTCATAGACCAGTGACCTTTGTTCTATCTGTATGGCTGAGATCATACTGATTTCTCCTTGAGACCCTTAGAATGAGCTCGTTTTTCTCACTCAATCTATAGGACCTATTTTATGGTGGTATTTTTTTTTGTGCTGAAATGTGATTTTATTTGTATGCTAATAAATAAAGTTGCCTGGTGGTCAGAGCTAATAGCAAGCCATTTAGCAGAAGTCTGGCAGTGGTAGCACACGCCAATAATCCGGTCACATGGCAGACAGAGTCTGTGTGTTTAAGGGCATAGCCAGCTTGGAGATACACGCCTTTAATCTCAATACCAACCACAGAGACCTGGAGGTCTGTATAGACAGACAGTGATGAGGAGGTCATGTGGTTGGGTTTACAACCAATGAGAAGGCAGAATAGAAAGTCAATAAAAAGACAGACACACAGGAAGTAGGTCTCCTTCTCAGTAGAAGGAAGGCAGGGGCAGCAGGTGGTAAGAAGGTGGTCTCAGCTCTTGGCTACTGCAGTCTGATCTATGGACTTTTAACTCTACGCTATTTTTATGAAAAGAAAGTGGATATAGTCATGTCTAAAGCTTTGTTGTGTACACAAGATTGAGCTAATTACCACCAAGAAATTTTTTAAACAAAATGTTCTATATTTAAATATGCCAAAATAAACTATTTGGGCTCTGATTTTCTAAGTGGAACCAACACCAGCTACTTAGACATGTTGAACCGAACTATCTTCTTAGCTCTCAAAGATCATTACTCTGCTGGCCATGGTGATCACAGAGGCTCCCAGATAATAGTTAATTTTGATCACACTAGAAAATGATATCATAATCTAGGCATATTGCTATTGCTTTCCCCATGTGCTTAGGCAGCTGAAGCCCCACAGTGAAGAAGGGCAAGAGAATGTTAGAATGAACTCAGATTCGCATTCTCGATAGTTAATGTCACTACTGCTACATTTGGGCTCTTGCTGAATGTGCACAGGCATCTTGGTTGAATTCCTCCTTGTCATACTACACCATAGATATAAGGTCTGTTCACAGAGACAATGCCCAGCTTTCTTATTCCCTTGGCATGCTCCCCCTACAAAGCCCAGGCCAGTCTTAGGCTCTTGCCTCACATTTGGGGTACATGGGATTACATATGTGCTATGCACCCGTGCCCAAGTATTCTTGTTCTCCTAAATCCTAATACATTGTCCATGAGGGCTCTTCTCTTATTTGTATAATCCCCACAGTATAAAAAATAAAAGTGCTTTAAATATTAGCCAGTATAACCAATTCCACAGGACAATCTACTGTGTAGAAAATATTAAATTAAGTAGAATTTTAAAAAGCATTTGAAAAAATAGCAACTGCATTCCTAAGCAGAGCATGTTTTCCCCATGGGGCTAATGTTGATGTTAATGTTCACAATTAGGGGAGAGCTTCCGCCCCTACTAAAGAACAGTTAGGCTCCGCAATAGGTGCTGAAAATGTACTTCTCTGAAAGCAATCTCCCAACATGGCTATAAAATCTTAACTATTGCTTATTCATGTTGTACACCTGTTTATGATTGGGATTAAATTATATTTCAGTTATGCTCATTGAATGGGTCTCTATGGCTTTTTTTATTACCAACTATAAAATTCAGGAAATTACAATTTAGTAGACTGTTTTACTTAGTAGATATATATTAACTCTATTCCCACAAGAAGAAATAGCAAATAGAAAAAGAAAAAAAACTCAAGTAAATAATTAAAATTTTACTATTACAAAAACAGGACTTCTCTTTGGTAAAGGCTGCAGATGATACTTTTGTTATATGCAAGTGTTTGTGTCTATCTGTAAGTCAGTTTCTATTGGACACAAACTTTATTGGGGCTTAAGTGATGATTCATGGTTATAGAACAGCTTCTTATCTAAATCCTGGAAATTGTTTCTCTCCTCATCACGATCTGCTCAATGCTTTCAATATTCCCTTGTAGATATTTTCAAATGTTAATTCCAGTTTCTCAGCTGATTCTTACTATTATTTATTATTTATTTAAGTGCTCTTCCACAAATGAAGATGTCAAATAAAACCATTTAGCCTGGAGATTTAGAAAATGAAAATGATCTGGAATGATATGAAATTAACCTATTCATGTATTCTTCAGAACGCATCTACTTTCTAATAGTATGATGAAAATAGAATTTAAATAACCGTAGAGGAAAAGACATTATAAAAGTTACAGATTGGAAGGAACATAGTGAAACAGTGTCTTCTGACCATGACAGGGCAAAGCATTTAGGGACTTGCAAGAGTGACTGCCAGAACAAGATCAGGCCAGGAGAGAGTTCAGCATGGATGGAACAGGAACTCACGGTGCTCCTACCCCTGGCTAAAAAGCTGCCAAGAGTTAATCACTTCTTCAAGGAAATGGCTTCTGGTAGGTTAACCATGCTCTGCGAATGGCTCCAGACATATGACTATGGGCAGCACAATGGATTTTACAGGTTATAAGAAAAAGTGTACATGAAGTTGGGAGGGAACAGGAGGGGAAGTTGTAAATATGGGAAGAGGTAGAGGAAGAAATGGGGGTATAATCAAAACTGATTATATGTATGTATGAAATTCTCAAAGAATTGATAAAATTACTTTTTAAAAAATGTGAATAATATGTACAGAATGAATAAAAGATTATCATGAACTAGTATGGAGTTATAAAAAGATATGAAAGAGGACATGACATAGAGATATCACTTCACATCCTCACAAAGGATAGGCAGGAATATAGGTCAATTGCAATATAGGAATTTGGATCTCATTTGCATGAATATAAAAACTGTGCAGCTTTATAAGAAAATAGTTTGGCAGTAAAATGGTAAAAACAGCAATTCTAGACTTAAGATTATTTAAAGAAAACGTAATAGAAACATTACTATTCTAGCATTTTCATGCAAATGTGAATAAAAACATTATTAATAATCTAAATGTAAACCAACACTGAAATCTATCAGTAAGGGGAGTTAAATAAAATTTGTTAGATTCATACATCATAGGAAGCTTTATTTTCATATGGATGTACCTTTACAAAAAATAATATTCTAAGCGAAACAGTTCGGATACAAATTGTCACATATTCTATAATTGTCCTGGAGGAATCACTGGTAAGAATCTATTCTAGAGAAACAGGAAGTGTATCTGTGGTTTTTCTTATTCTGCAAGAAAAAAATGAAGATTTTCCAATATCCATTGTGATAATGGAGGAATTATACACTTTAGACATGTACCATGCCAATCATATCTAAATGAATCTCTTTAAATAATTGTTTATTTACTGCATCATCTTCAAGAAATAAAGAGCATGATTCCTGTTTACATTGCAATATTTTTCACTTTGAAATACTCATACTATTATATTTTTTGTCATGAGTTTTAAAATATTTCTTAAAGATTCATATCATTTTGTTCACAACTCTAAATTGAAGCTAAATGGTACCTTTGTTTATTTCCTACCATATTAGGATACCATTATCAAGAAATTAGATCTCTTTATAAAAGTTTTGTTTCAATTTTATTGACAGTCATATTTTATTTATTCAACACCAAAATAATAGAGGGTTTTGTGTGTGTGTGTTTTCTTTTTGTTGTTGTTACAGTTTCTGTAAACTTGGGTGTTTATGCACTGCCCTAGATGGGTGTCCAGTTCCTCAGCTTTGTGTTGTAAGATTTGCTTAAAGAGAGGTTAGATACACCATTGACTTTTCCCAAGGAATTCTTTTACTGTAAATGCTATAAGTGCTAATTCAAGCAAGGGTAGTAGAGTGATATCTAGGGGCTGAAATGCCAGATAATAAGTACCCTTGTTGAAAAGACGTGGTGGCGTAAGTGAAGTATAAGTCCATGGAACAGAAAAGTAGCGCAATTAAGAGGAAAATCAAACACTCTTGACTCAAGGATGTCTGTAACATCAATTTTCTAACTTCATGCTGGGATGAAAGTGAAGGAAAACACTACAGAGGTTACTCATTAAATTACAGACATGGGTATGACTTCATCTATATATTCTCTGAAATTCTGACAAAAAAGAAACCGGGGGGTTACCTTGCTAGCCAGCAAATCTCTGCATGAGACTTCATGCACAATGACAATGTTTCCTGGGACACATAAAGCAGTTTACCGTTTTCTGAAGCCGTCACTGTGATATTGTACCAAGGCGTTTCTTCTCTATCAAGTACTTTTGAAGTCTTAATGGTTCCAGTATTGGCATCGATGTTGAAAAATCTGTCCTCTTCAGCACTGTGGTTGATGAAATACCTGGAAGAAAAAAAAATGAAAGTCTTCTTTGTAAGAAATGATAAATAAGGACAATAAAGGATAATAAAGGAAGTTACTAAATCAAGTGCATTAAAATGCAACTATACTTTAATATCTATATTTGACTTAAGAATTCTTTAACAATTATATTTCATAGAACCTATTGCAGTTGTTTTAATAGTTTAATCACATATTAAAATATTGGAGGAAAAAATTAATGAATTCTGTGCATAGAAATAGGCTGTAGATTGGGGACTGGAGAGGTGGCTCAACAGTTAAGAGAAAATATTGCTCTTATACATAACTCAAGTTCAATTCCAAACCCTGATATCATGTGGCTCTCAGACAGAACCAACAAGTCAACATTACAGCATAGAAGGACCATGCTCCAGTAGATGGCCCCAGACCCACAAGTGGTCAACACAAATTGGACTATATATATATATATATAATGAGTTGGAATGGATAGGTTTGAATCTGGGAAATATTGTATTAAAGAGAGTTACAGACAATGAGAAACATTTTAAATAAATGAAGACATGGATTAGTGTATGAAGGAAGCCACTAATGTTTTCTTGTTGCCCGTGCATACATTCTATGTCTCTTGTGTTGCGCTACTCAAGTGACAAGGAAAAACCCACTTACTGAGTTGGATAAAAGAGTGAGGGACCGCCATTGTATAGCTATGACGTCACACTCAGATGGATGTAGGGAATGGAAGGAAGGATAGGACATGGTGTGGATTTCTATGCTTTCTAAACAGGAAATATGGATTCAAAAATCAATCAGCATTAACTGAAGTCATTGGGTCAGTAGCACCAATTTGAAAGGAAGTTGAAAGAGAAAAGGAAATAAGAACGTACAGAGCTAATATCAACAGCCTTTAGAGACTAAAGTAGTTCCATCTTTTTATGAGAATAGGTAGTAGAAAAAAACCAAAACTAAGTCTGAGGGGGCATGAGACAAAAAATACAGTGTCCCAAGCAAGGTGTAGAAATTTAGGAAAAAAAATGAACACAAATAACCAAAAATTATATGGGTAGGAATTTAACATCTTTAGCCATCAGTGAGATACAAAGTAGAACTATTTTGAGATTTCATCCCACTTCATATAGAATGAAGGAAACGCTGCTAAGGATTCAGGAAAACAAGGAACCCTTATACCCTGATATTGTGAATATAAAATAGCCCAGTCATTGTGAACAGTGAGTATAAAGATTTCACAAAAAAAAAATAAAATAAATGAGAACGAGAGCTATCATGAGAACTCACGGTGTCACTCCTGGGTTTATACTAGGGTATTTGTAGGTCAGTATATCATAGAAATGCTTGCAAAAATATTCATTGCAGCACTGTTTACAGTAGTTATGTTAGAGAATTAGCTTTAGGTGCCTGTCAATAATGAATAGAGAAGTAAAATATGCAATACCCAAATATAGAATTTCATTCAACCATACTGAATCAAATTGTGTTGCCTTCATTAAAAAAGGTTATAACTAGATATTGCACATGTTTTGATATACTCCATTTTAAACACACACACATATACGTGCATATGGGAAATTGAGAGCAATGGGGGTTATATAATAGAAATAAGATTTCTGAGAATGATACTGAGCTAATGGGAGGAGGAGAGGGGAGGGACAGTTTAGGAGGTGAATATTGTCAAAGTATATGAAATTCTTGAATGGGAATGTACTTACATACTTATCGCTATGTACGATTAGTACATGCCAAGAGGAGCTTGTTGTACAAGATTGTCATTCTGTCACTGCTGTATAATCACCCTACTACAAATGTGAAATAACCATAGAAAATAATATCTACCCATGATGTAAACTCTTCAGTGTCTATGTTACACAATACCCAAGAAGTCAGCAGAACACAACGCTGGATTGCAGCTCTGAGGATGTCTCATGAGAAAGTCAGACAATGAAGCATGTGTTCTAATGAATGTATTGATGCTTTCTTTGATGGACTTATAGTATGGTGTCATTAATGGGACATAATGAAAAGTGGAAGGTAGGGTTTAAGTAGAGGAAGGTGGTCCAAGACTCATGCATTGAGGCTTCATCTGCCATGGCTTTCTCCTGCAGTAATTCCACTGCTGGATGCTCACCATGAAGTTCCTCTAATGCATGCTCCCACCATGTGTTTCTCCACCTCGTATTTAGTTCTGAGCACTGGGCCAAATGGCAAATGAGTGAAAGTTTCTATAACTGTGAAACAAAATATATAATTTTTCTCTTACTTCTTTTATGTAATGTAGACACTTGATCACCAAAATAAACTAATACAATCTACTGAAAGCTACTTCTAATATGTGACCATTAATAAAGTGAGATATTCATACTGTTGTACAATTAGATTGTAGGAACTACAATTGACTTGTTGCTAATTGCTAGTTACCCAGTAGTCCATAAAAACCCTCTCACTGGACCAGTCTCCGGTGTAATCATTAACTAATTAACACCAGCAGATAAAGACTTCTCTTTGCACCTTACCTAGCAAGAAATCTTTTGTTAGAGTTTCAATCTTATACAGAATTATATGTTATGATTATGTATTTTCCTACCACCTACTAAGACATAAAATGTGTATCTATTAATACTTCTAGTATGCATATTTCAAACAATGTGAAAAATGAAAGAACTTCAATTTTTCAAAATAAGATGAAATTAATTATTCAAATTAGCACTTCACCGACCAACAAACAGGCAGAAAACTTATGACTATAGTAAACAATTAATATCACTAATGACTGCCTTGAATTAAATATTCCCTTTCAACAATGCTATGATAAACAAGTCACTGAGTTCTTCATTCAGCACTCAATTTCCCTATGATACTGCAGGCATGGGGCAAAGATAATTAATTTTCATGATAAAGTGTATTGGAAAAGTTGTTTTTCCATTTTAATAATCTCACAATCTCATTCCTCATAGGTATTTGTTTTATGCATTATTCTATTTCTCTTACACTCAAAACTTAATTTCAAGCATTCATCAAAAATATATTTCTATACTTATTTGCTCTAAAAATATTAAAGTATAGATTACTTCTCTCTGTTATTATCCTTTATATACTTGTAAATACAACATGTGGGTGGTAAGGAAAACTCTTTGAGATATCTTCCCTACATAGCTGTTTTGCAAGGTAGTTGATTAAGAATAATAGTTTGAATAATGTTTAATAATCTTTAATTATCCAACAAATTATGGTATAACATGCGAGTTTGACTTTCTCTGCAGTTTAACTAAGGTCACACATCTGAAATATGACTCTATTTCATATTTTTAAATTTCCTTTCAGAAGGTTAGCCTATGAAATGCATGAACCACACAGATATTCAGAAAGTAATCATTCTAAGTAAATAAACCAAATGTATCATTTGTCATATGGTGAATCTTGTATTATATTTCAGTGTCTAATAAAATACCATGTAAACAAAGCATATACTGTATTACACAGAATTCTCTACAATGATGGTTAAGACCCCATCATTCAGCCCTTTTATCTAAAGATGATTTTCATCAGTGAATAAAAAAGGACAGCTCTAGTTATATGCGGGCCCCTTGCATCTGAAGTGGCATCTGTGCATGTGTTTTAAAGTACAGTCTTAATCTGTATGTTCTTATTATTAGCATTATGTAATCGATAGTAATAAAACTCAATTAAAAGGCAGGAGCGCCTGGTTTTGAACAAGGCCCTACTTCCTCTGTCTCTATTCTTTTCTTATTAAATGATTCTGGGGGATCATTACCATTATATTCAGAGACACTGGTACTGTTTTGATTAAAGCGTACTTAAACCTGAATTCAGAGAACAATATAAATTAGCCGATATGGTAAGCTAAATTTCATATTAATTTCTCTATTAAGATTGGACAATATTTTAAAAAGTATTTGATGGCAGTTCATCTTTCCTTTAAAAACTACGAGTCAAATATTCAATCTCAATTATTTCTTTTCTATCCATTATGCTTCATCAATTCTGCCAATGTAACCATGTCGTTATTTTCAAATTTCATTTTTCCATGAGTTTGCAACATCCACAGTTAGTGGAGCATTCAGCAATTGTAATCCATCATGGATAATGTGAATATTTCTGGAGAGCTTACGAAAGTCAGTGTACCAGACAAGATGCAGTGAACACGGTAGCAGCATTTACTTACACAGGTTCTAATCAATCTCAGAACAAGCTATGCAAACATCTAGATTCTCAGCTACTATTAAAAAATAGTAAGAGAGAGAGAGAGAGAGAAAGAGGGAGAGGGAGAGAGAGAAAGAGGGAGAGGGAGAGAGAGGGAGAGAGAGAGAGAGAGAGAGAGAAAAGAATGTTGTATGTTTACAATCTGGGTCACAATTCAAAATATTATAATGATTTAATTTTTATGTTAGCAAACAAACGTGTCATCAAGACCATATTAAAAATCATTCAAAATATCTATCAATACTTTCCGCTATTTTAAAGTAATTCAAAAAATGTGTATTTTTTAATATATCTATAAGAAAATTCAGATTATAAGTCACAGTGAAAGAAGTTAAGTTATAGACAACTTATGTAAATTTAGCTTGAGGTTGTTCATTACATGGGAATTCCAATAATTTTCCTTTTGTGCACTAAATATTTAATATGTGCTATTAGTCTTCCTATATGGAACGACTCTTACATATGGGACCAATTTTATTGTTCAGATAGGAGGACTAAAATGGAAGATACTGTCATTACTACATTCCCTTCTGAGTGTATATATCCATCTATACAAACAACAGATTCAAGCTGCAACCATCAATCACTGGCTTTCTGATAATTTAAAACACCAGGCCGAGCTCCAGGAGTCCAGTCAAAGAGAGAGAGGAGGGATTCTATGAGCCAGGAGCATCAAGATAATGATTGGGAAACCTAAAGAGATCAAACCAAACTAGTGGGAACTCATGAAATTTAGATCAAGAGCTGTGGAGCCTGCATGGGACTAGACTAGGCCCTCTGTTTAGCAAGACAGTTGTGTAGCTTGATCTGCTTAAGGGGTCCCCGGAAGTAGGATCAGAATCCACCCCTGGTGCATGACCAGGCATTTTGGAGCCCAGTACCTATGATGGTACAACTTGCACAGCCTTGAGGCAGGGAGTTGGGCTTGGACTTGCCTCTACTAAATGTACCTTCCCACAGGGAAGGGAATGGGGGGTGGGTTGGGATGGGGAGGCTGGGGGTGGGAGAAGGGAAGAGGGGAATCTTTGATATGTAAAATGAATAAGCAAAATTTTCTTTTTTTTTTTTTGAGTTAGTTAAAGCAATTTAATAGTCCCTTCTTTGTTGTGTACTCCCTGAGAGCAGGATATTTGACTATATTATTCCAATTAATCTTAGAAATTTATTGTTAAAAATAGAGCATATACACATTAGAAATGCCATGTATTTTTTCTTTTTTATATAAATATTTTTATTTTGTAATTAATTTAATTTTACATATCACCCACAGATTCCCCGTCCTCCCTCCTCCCACCCCCCAGTCTTTCTCCCAATCCACCCCCCATTCCCACCTCCTCCAAGGCAAGGTCTCCCCTGGGGATTCAGCCCAGCCTGGTAGATTCAGTTAAGGCAGGTCCAGTCCCCTCCTCCCTGCACCAAGGCTGAGCACAGTGTTTCAGCATAGGCCCTAGGTTCCAAAAAGCCAGCTCATGCACCAAGGAAAGGTCCTGGTCCCACTGCCTGGAAGACAAACATGGTATGTACTCACTCATAAGTGGATACTAGATGTAAAGCAAAGGATAACCAGACTGCAACTCACAACACCAGGGAGGCTACCTAGTAAAGAGGACCCTAAGAAAGACACAGGGATCGTGCAGCAACAGAGAAATGGATGAGATCTTCATGAGCAAACTAGGGGTTAGCAGGGGTAATGGAGGGCAAGGGTCTGGGGAAAGAGAGCTTAGGGGAGCGGGAGGTCCCAGCTGCATCAGGAACAAAGTGGGAGAACAAGGAAAGAGATACCACGATAAATGAAGACCCCATGGGAATAGGAAAAAGCAGAGTGTGAGAGAGATCCCCAGAAATCCACAAAGATACCTTGACGATAGACTACTGGCAATGGTCGAGAGAAAGCCTGAACTGACCTACTCTGATGATCAGATGGCAAAACACCCTAACTGTCATGCTGGAACTCTCATCCAGTGACTGGTGGAAGCAGATGCAGAGATCCACAGCCAAACCCCAGGTGGAGCTCCAGGAGTCCAATTGGCGAGAGAGAGAGGAGGGATTATATGAGCAAGAGATATTGAGACCATGATTGGAAAAAGCACAGGGACAAATAACCAAACTAGTGGAAACACATGAACTATAATAAACCAATAGCTGAGGTGCTTCCATGGAAATGGACCAGGCCTTCTGGATAAGTGAGACAGTTGATTAGCTTGAACTGTTTAAGAGGCCCCCAGGCAGTGGGACGGGGACCTATACAAACTTTGCTTAATTTAAAAAAAATAAATAAATAAATAAAAAAAATAAAAAAAACTTTAAAAATTTCCTGCTTTTTTTACAATTAAAATACAAGTTTTAAAGAGTGACATTTTGTTGTTTCTTAATTGAAATACATGAAAGGCATTGTGTGGTGCCTGAAAGGTATTCCCACTTTACATTCTAAATTCTAATTCTAAATCTAAAATCTAAAATTTTACAGTGTTTCATTGAAAGTGTTAAAATTCCACCTATCTAAATGTAAACTCCAATTATTAGCGGACTGTGTCACAGATTTCCAAAGGCTGGGGAAGAGAGAGCATTTGTTCATCTGGTAGCAATAGGTTCACATTTCTGAAAGCCTATGTCAGAAACAGGATTTTGCATTTCCTAGTACCTTCTCTGTGGAGTCCCTCAGTTCTGCTTCTGTTACACCAGAAAGTAAAAGAAGGTTGCTTCAACCAATGGGCTTTTGGTACCTGTAGGTGCCACTCTAAATTTGTGTATTTTTAAACAAAAGTAATGATTATATTTTTGAAAATTTCATGTTATTTTGAGTTAAGCAAACAAACAAAAAAAACAGAAAACCCAAAATTGATATGGTTTGCTATAAAAATTGAAGAGTCTAATAGTTTAGAAAACTGAAAAGTAAAATAAAAATAAAGTCAAGCAGAGTTTCACAATGTGTGTAAGACTATAATATTTTTAATATTATTATCAGTTCTACAAGTGGGAAATTAATTTCATTTCCTGGCACATTGCAAGGTACATCCCTTCTGAGTAACGTCCTTTAATTACTAAACATATGATCCCCATGAAAGGAAGACAAATGGGGCTTGTTTTTATTTTTGTTATAATTCTCTTTCTCTCTCTCTCTTTTTCTCAGTTTGTACCTTGCATCCAATGTGAATGACATATTTTTATTAAAATCAAGAATGAATGTTATGTAAATTATATACTGTAATAGCAGCTCTGGAATTTCCAATTATTTCTAGCCAACTGAAGTAAATTAATTTTATTTTTTGAATACAAACAAAGGATAAAATAATTGTAATGCTAATAAACCTATTAGCATTTGAAAACTATGTATCAATCATCTCTCTACGGCAACACCTAATGCTGTGAGTGTTCAGTTCCCTTTCTAATAACATGAGGAAAATACTATGGCAATCAGAGATATCACAGCACATTAAGTTAGTCATAGAAATAGTTCATTTTTCTTGGAACATTCACATGACCACACAACACATTGACTTACATATATTGACTTTATCTTCCAGAAAGATCTTTTAAATTTAATTTATGAGTATAGTTTCTATAACAGTTCATTTCTCTTCCAATGTATCAGAGTTTCTTAATCTTAGTCATATTAGCTTTTGGGGTCAGAGAATTCTTTGTCATGTGACTGTTTTATTGGTTAGACTTTAGGCATCCCAAGTTCTTTTCTGGATCTCTTTCAGTTAGTGTTTCATCTTAGACACACATACCTACAAAACGCATAGGGAGGCCTTTGAGGTGTAAGGTTGTAAGAGAGTAACTCTCCCAGGGGAGGATTGAGGATATGTGTTGCCAGTAATGGAACACGGGAGGCCTGCCCAAAACCCAGACACTCTGGGGTTCTAATATGGAACTAAGAGAAATAAATGTACATTATTTATAGGCTAGCCATGCTGTGATTATTCCTTATAGAAGTCAAACTAACAAAGAGGAAAGGTAATCTACAAAAAACACACAAAATTTAAAATGGTCAAACCCAATACTTATAATGTTAAGTTTAAAAATTAAAAGAAAATATTCAAAATAAAGAGAAATAAAATAAGCTTTGCCCAAAAATTAAAAAAAGATGAAGTCCTTTGTATGGTTATTTGCAACATACTCACATAAGAAAATGACTATTGACCTCATTTCTGTCTCTGCTCATTGTCATGTGAATTCAGAATAAGAAGAAAGCCCTAGTTGAACTAGGAAGCAAGCTCACAGCAGATAAATAGTGAGGCAGGTGGAGCCTCAGCCTTCCAGGGCAAAAAACTATGAGAAGGAAATATTTCTTATCTTCTCACTACATATTTATTTTTTTCTGTTTTACCAAAAGCAAGGTGGATGAATATACATCTTGATGCACAGATGTTTTTTTCTTTGTACTCAACAGTTCCTTAAAATTAGACTGAAATTTGGATATGTTTAGAAAATCAAACACAGTATTTCTACAAATATTACTAGAGAAAGAGGAAAAACATACAATGGAGTAACCTAGAGCTTATTGGGGAGAGGGTACAGTCTATCTTTCTTCACCAGTGTAATCTTTGATCAATTTTCTTTGATTTACCAATTATCTCCACCCATGCTGTGGTATGAGACTTGAAACTCAGTGGGGACACACAAAAAGAAAGCTTGAAAGTACGAGAGGATTTCTTGGGGAGAACTGTTTCAGTGCCAAAAGGAAGAAAATGAGATAGATCAGCAACTGAAAACAACTACAATTCCTCAATGAAATGTAGAAAAATGTCAAATGATAAAAGTTTTTTGTTTTCATGAATGAAAGCTAAAATACAGAACTGTATGCAATAAACTAGTTAGAAAACTTTCTAAGAACTTCGGTTTCCAGGGATATAAATATAGACAAAGGAGTCCACACTTCCTGTTGCCAAGTAATCAAAGTTTCTGCAGTTTAATGTTATGAACACATTTTTACTCATTCAAGTATGCTAATTCATTAAATCAATGGGAAAAATTAATCTGTTTTCTACAATAGATGTTTAGAGGTGGTGAGATTATATTCTTCTCTGTGTGTGGAGTGTGTGTGTGTGTGTGTGTGTGTGTGTGTGTGTGTGTGTATGTGTGTGAATATTTGATTTAAATATTAACCTTAAATGATAAGGAGGAGTAAACCTACTCAATTTCTCTCAGGGACTACCATCTTTACCTTTAGACTGCTAGAAATACACAGAGACTATGATGTCCATCAGATGTTTAGATGACACATACTCTGGTCTTCTTGCATAGGAAGCTGTATATCCACTGAGCCAGTTTCCCAAGCCCCATCATATATCAATCATTTAATCAATTTTTGTCTGTTAATTTATTTAGATATTTAGATAATTACTTAACTATGGTAACTCAAGTCATATTTTACATATATTTATAAACATAAATATATTTAATTCACATTAATTTACCTTGAGACATAAGCCACATCTTCAAGTACCTGTGAGGGCAAGAATACCATACCTTACTAAGCTGTTAGCACTGTCTGGATCTTGTGCCAAGACGGTGCCAACAATTGTCCCAATCTTGGCATTTTCATAGACGTCCATGACATAAGAAGGCATGGAAAAGAGTGGTGGTTCATTCACATCCCCAACAATGATCTTCAGCATGGTGGCATCTTTGAATGGACCCAGGTGGGAAAAGCGGAAGTCCAGGTGTGTGTTTGCTCCTTCAATGTTGAGCGTGTAGGACTTCTTTTTCTCATAGTTCAGAGGCTGCAGAGAACAATATGATAGCCAATTGTTAGGACTTCCACATCTTTCAAAGTTGCAGTTCTTTTTCTACTTATGAAAACCATACCAGAAAGAAGTCAACTTACTTTTCTTTAAAAAATAGTTAGAATGTTTTCCTGAACTATGACATCAAAAGAGAAATAACGGCAACTCCAGACTTAATCCATAGCAAAGCAGAATGTGGTTATAACCAGAAGGAAATAAATTCCCCTCAAAACACAATATTGCTTCTCAGAGACACTTTCTAGTCCTCCCCATCCCCACCAAGAAGAAATTATTAAATGGATAATCTAAAAATATCTGCTGCTGACTTGTTTTAAATTTGAAATAAATAACTTTGTACATTTATGTAATCTACCTCATATTCTTTCATAATTCTTTGTTTATTTTAAATTGGATGTTTGGTGATTTTGATTTTGACTGTAGTTCTTTCTAGAACTATGCTCTTTACTCATTAAATACAATGTTTGAAAATATTTTCTCCTATTGTCTCTTCACATTAATTTTTGTGTTCTTTGCTACATAGAAATTACGTAGTTCAGGTATTTTCTTTGTTTTACTTCTAGTACTATGTAATCTACTTTGTTTCTCATATTCCTTGTTATATTATGATAGCTAGAGCACAGTTTTAAAAGCAGCTTTTTTTTCTTTGCTTGGTTAAAAGTATTTTATCTTTGAACCTGTATTAATTGGTCATTATAGTAATTTTAGTTTCTTCCTTACTTTTAAGTTTTCCAATTGGAGCTTTTCTTGTTGTAGGGAATGAACCTTGGGCCTCATGCATTAGGTAAGTATTTTATAATTTAACTACACAACCAGCCCTCCAACTAATATTTACCTTCCATTAAAAATATGTATCAGGCATCATAAATTCAACTTTATGTGCAAATGATAGCAACTTATGCCCTTTCCCAAAGAATGCCATTAAATATTATAAGATAAAAACATTAAACAAGTATTTTATATTAACTTTGTAAGTCATATTGAGTATTATGAATATTAGCAGTGATGCAAACTGATATAGGTATGACTGTGAATAGGTACATTGACTTTTTGAGAAGAACTTAAGTTTGGAAAATGCTAACCTTGGTGCACATTTATGCTTGCATTTAGGTATGCTAGCCAAAATGACCTCAGATTCATTTAAATTGTATGAAAGTTTTGATAGAGACATTAGAACAGATGGTGTGAGGGGCTTCCTTTCGCTTGGAACCAACCAAAATATTCATTGATGCTGCTCTTAACAAATACTTGTTAGAAAATATACACAGAACTATTTCATCCCTATTACTGTTTCTGATATGAAACTATCCCGATTGAACCTCCTTGCTATTTTCTTCTTGATGGGAACAGTTATAGCCATTCCTTATAGAGATGCTATGCTATTTTCTTTGGCCCAAAATACTGTTGTAGTCATTTTTGATTGTTTAGATAGATAGCCCATACTTAATAATATTTTACCAGTAAATGTAATCTTATACTAGTTCTGCATGCTAGGGCATTCTATATCAATATGGTGGCAGAACTGTTGTCCGATCAGGTTTGTATCAAATTATGCAAATAACATCTTTCTGATAGTCTTAGATATTGGAGCATGAAACTTTATGTTGTTTCTGTTCTTTTGAAGTATGTTTGTGAAGGTTCATTACCCACACCTAAGCATCGCTTCCAGATTCCATGTCTAACTATTTTCATAATGGGGGTGAAGCTTCAACCTGTGACTTTGGGAGTCACATATGCCCCCCTCGACATCATTGACAAAAGGTACCTAAAAATTGCCCTTAGAGAAATTATAAACAAAATCTTCAGTACTACTGATGATTATTTCTTCTGTTCCTTCTTGATTATCTTGGAAATTGGCCTTCTTGAGTTGTGAACACTGTATAGAAGAGATAACAACTCTTTGCCCCAAAGCAGGGTCTGAAAATTGGAAAGCTCCTAAATCCATAGTGGCATAGCTGGACCACTGTAGCCATTTTGCCAATTTTTATAAGTTAAAGCTTTTTAAAAAAATTATCAAAAGTTGAGAATATGTAATCTACATATATGCACATAGAATAAAAATCTTATTCACTTAGATTTATACATTTTTAGTGGTGGTTAATTAAATCTGCAGTCTGTAGACTACTAATTATAACTCGTTCTCTTGGAAAAGACCTGAAATTAAAAATAAATTCTGAAAATAATTAATAACTCTCTCCAAGAAGATCTAGGTCCTGTCAGGATGTACAAATCCAAACCTTTCTTTTCTAGATTCCACTCTCCTTTAAAGAAGGAAGAATCTGTCTCTCAATTCTTTATACACCTCACTTCATTTTAAATAAATTATCTTAAAACAGTGAATATGTATTCTTCTCAAGGACCAGGGAAGTGCTGGATAGAAGCTTAGTGTTTATGAGCACTACTTTTAGAGGATCACCTACTGGTTCGCAGAACCAACATGGAAGTTCACAATTATCTGTAACTCCATTTGCAGGGGACCTGACACCCACTTCCTACCATGAAGAGCACAATGCATTTACATGGTTTATGTATTTGTCACACACATATCAAAATATAGATTAGAATAAATTAAATTTTAAAACAACAACAACAAAGACTTGTGGATGAACACCATCCTCTTTACATCTAGACCAGATGATTGATATCTGGATATGTTGCTAATATGAAGCAGAAGACAAGAGGGCTAATGTTTCCTTAAGATGAATGTTTATAATAACATTCGTTAAACTTACTTTTGTGTAAAACTTTCTGACCAATGTTTTTATCATTTTTAAATTTGGGTCCTATTTGTTTTGCTAATAGTGATTATCACATCTTTTCTCACAACATTGGATTTTAAAACATCCATCTTCATTCATTCATTTTCTCAAAATTTTACTCCCTTCAACTCAGTGAAATTAGTGAAGGAAATTCTGGCCCCATTTAGTTTATTTTGATGTTATTATCAAGCTGTGCATTGAAGAGGATAGACCACACATTTCCTAGCAGATCCCTTTGGCAAAATTGATGTCACATGTCTCAATGCTGCCCACCTAATGCTAAGGTGCAGGCTGTTTGTGTGGACACATGGTTTCCTGTTGATGATCATCTAATATAAGTTTAACTACCTCCAGGCCGAGATAATCATCCTGGGAAACTGGTTTGCCAAAACTGACAGATGGATGGATAGGGACCATCTGTAGCCACAAAGGAAGAAGAGAATAATTTCAGGTTGGGTCAGAAATTTGAAGACAGTTTTACTGCCACAAATAGAAACATTTTAAAAGTGAGAGTGTCATTTCTGAACAAAAATTGGTGATATTAAATTGCACTTATAGAAAAATTGGGAGGAAATATAATCACTCATTTATTATGTATATTTCAGAATTATGTATTCAATATCAAGTATACTACACGTCGTATTATAATTACAGAAGTATATAAATGGGGCAACATATTATTTACCAATACTGTAAATGGGGTAAACATGTACAACTAACCCATCATTTATAAATTAAAAAAAATTAAAAATCTTTAGTCTTTGGGATTTATATAGAATTCTGCCTGTAGATCTTAATATTTTTTAGTCACAAACATTTTTTAGCCTAAATATATCCATCAAATACAGTACGTTAGAAACAATAAAATCTATTTACAAAGTCACATAAATAAAAAAAATACATTGAATAAAAGAAAAGGAAAAATTCACCCTGATTTTTGAAGTAGCATGAAAAGCAAATAGCATGAAATCTCTGCAAGTTTGTAAATTGAAAACATAGCACTTTCTGCTTCAACTAAAGAAACATCACTGGTCAAGGGTGACATGGTAAATACGTGATAAATGTATTGTAAAACAAGTGATTGTTCATAGGTGTTTCTCAGTACATCGTGACAAACATTCAGTTGACTAACTATGGTGCTCAGGCTAAAATAGGAACTATGGACAAAGTGTTTCTGCTTTTAGGGATAGAATTCTGTATGAAAATAATGGACTCTAGAGCTTGACAATCTGTTCATTATTATTTACAGATTGTTTCACTCATGTATTTGTTGGTGGATGGATGGGATTGTTTGAGTCAAATGCATTGCAGTTTGAAAGAATGGAGAGCTGGGGTAAGTCCCTTTGGTAGAACGCCGTGAGTCTGCATCACTAGTTTGCATTTACTGTGGAGAGGTAGTCAAGTTTATGACAGTTCTGCATGACAATCATAAACATAACTTAATGATTACGGAAAACAATTACAGGCATAAGAGCAAAGCACTGCTCTGTTTAGTTTTTGTCTTAATAGGATTTGCTTTAGGTTTAATTCTTAGGATAAAATTTTATTGCAGTCCAAACTCCATTGGCTTTGTTTGCACATTTAGTTATCTGCTGCGATAATGGGTATTGAACTGCACACACCAAGGAAATACTCTACCAGTGATCTATTAGATATATCTAAAATGAATGACTGGATTATAAATTAAAAAGCTATACTCATAACCATCTACTGTGAGAAGCAGCTTTTCTGATGAGGGATGAGTAAGGCACTGATCTATGAGTACAGTAACATGCCACCAGGGGTATTCATTTAACAGTGTAATAATAGTAGGTTTTCCCCTATGGTCCATGACTTATCTAGTCTCAGGTCCTTTGCCTAATTTATAGTGTCAGTTGTGTGTTCCTTCTAATGGAATTGGTCTTAAATCCAACCAAAAAGTGGTTGTTTAATCCTATAACATTTGGGGAGATGTGTGATAGGGTTTTGCAGTCAGGTCCAGTTATCTATATTGCAGGTATGCAACAGGGTTCATAGCTAGGTGAAACTGATGATAAATTCCCTGTCCAATAACATGTATAGTTCTTTCAGCATTCTAAATGTTAGTCCATAGGGGTGAAGCTTCTAGATGGGTACCACAGGATTTCTAAATGTTCAATGACATAAGTAAGTGATGGCTTTATCAATACCTGTTTGCCCTCAGGATGTCAAATGTAAACAGTAGCATTGTTCATTCCTATAGTGTTGGGGGACTATGAAACCCCTTTGGTCAGCCACTCAAAAAGATGGCACCTATTCCTAGCATTGGGGGTTTTATGTGGTAACTTATGTCTAGTTGGGGCATTGTGTTCCCCATTATGAAGCTAAAAATTATATATATACATAATATATAATATATGGTAAGTTTTCACATTTTTATCTTTTAAAAATCATTTGGTGTTAGTATTTCTCTCATCTTCCCCACTTTAGCATTCTCTTCCTTCTTCAAATTTAAACCTCCAGAACTCGACGGTGTGTAAACAGTCAGAGAATTTGGGGTACTCTGCCTTAAATGGGATGGTATTATTAAACCCCACTGTAGCACGAATTGTTAGAAGGACTTATCAATAAAAACAAACCTGGGGCCAGGTATTGGGGTGAACTCTGGAAGATCAGAGAAGCAGAGCAAAGTACAGCTTCCTCACCTTGGCAATTCCTCAGCTGATCCTGTTTCCTCAGACTGGAAGCCTCTGAGTTTTCATACAAATGGATCTCAGCTGAACTGCTGCTAAAAGCCTAAAAGCTTAACCAGCCCTAGTTCCTGGTCCTCACGCCTTATATACCTTTCTGCTTTCTGCCATCACTTCCTGGGATTAAAGGCGTTAGTCACCATGCCTGGCTGTTTCCAGTGTGGCTTTGAACTCTCAGAGATCCGAATGGATCTCTGCCTCCCAAGTGATAGGATCAAAGGCGTGTGTGCCATTTTTCTGGCCTCTATGTCTCTCTAGTGGCTGTTCTGTCTTCTGAACCCAGATAAGTTTATTAGTATGCACAATATATTGGGGGAAATAATATGTCACCACACCACACCCATCAGGACTCAAATATCGATGTAAAAGAGGAATTGGGGGAGGGGAAAGAATATGACCAAAATATATTTAAAAATATATTGTATGAGAATATTTTCAAATAATTACAATTTTAAAACAACTACTCTAAACTAGATTACAAAGAAAAAGAAAGAAAAAAAACAAAACAAAACTAGATCCAGTGGAGTGAGATGCTCAGCCTGTGAAGGTGCTTCTTTTGATCACTGGGACCCACACAGTAGAAAGATGCCTTCTGACCTCCAGACACATGTAAATGCAAGGAGAGAGAGAGAGAGAGAGAGAGAGAGAGAGAGAGAGAGAGAGAGAGAGAGAGAGACTTAAAATATTATATCCAATCATCTTTTGTAGCCAAGAAACACACCTCATTGGACCATGGGCACCTATAAAGTAAAAGGATTCTCTACTCATTCTGGGGACCTTCACAAAATCTGTGTTCTCTGGCTATTTTAGGTTATGTGCATACTCAGGCATTACTGGGAAGTAAACTACTCCTTGATGTCTAGGCATTCCAATTGCATTGTAATTCAACAACCAGCCAGAGAAGCCAGGTGTTTTGTTCAGAAATCTCAGCTCTGCTGCTGTGGTTAATAAAGATACCTTTCAAAGCAAACAGATTTTAGACAACGTAAGCACTGAGCGGAGGGAGTGCAGGGCGGAGCTGTAGGCTTAGAGAACTGACTTGAGCCACAAAGGGTTATCCTCGGGACTTGAAATCAAATGAAATGTGCCTTGCTGGATTTAAACCTTGTTTTAGAGTAGAAACTCCTTATTCCTTCCATTTTCTCTGTGTCAGGATGTCAGACGTGCTAACTAACTTCTGTGCCTCTCCTAGCACTAGAGATTGGCAACAGATGGTTTATTTTCTAAGCTCATAGGTCCACAGATAAAGATGTTTGCCCTAGAATCAAACATACTCAGAATTTCACCAATTTTAGATTCAGATGGAGGGATTTGGAGCTTTGTACTGATTTTGCATATCACTGAGGTTTATGAATGTTTCAAGGTGGAGTTTTCTATGCATGGGGCAGATACGGATTTTGGAGAAACAGACATAGATTATATATAGTAACCAAATTGTGACCTGGTCTCTCTCTCTCTCTCTCTCTCTCTCAAACAGAGAGACAGACAGACAGACAGACAGACAGACAGACAGACAGACAGATAGATAGATAGATAGATAGATAGATACACACAGAGAAAGAGAGAGGGGGGATGGGATAGGCAGGCTTATCTTGATTATACAAGTGGGTGCCAAATTAAATTACTACAATTCTTTAACTCTTCCAGTTTAGAGATAAAAACAGTGTGAAATATTGTTACCATATACACACAAAGAAATGCTAAAAGCCAAGACATTCTCAGAGCCTTCAGAAGAGTGCTTCCTAATGCTGGGACCCATTAATACAGTTCCTTATGTGGTGACCCTCAAACCTAACATTATTTCATTGCTACTTCATAGCTGTAATTTTGCTACTGTTATCAATCATAATGTAAATATCTGATATGTAGGATATCTGATATGTGACCCCCAAAAGGGTCATGACCCTCACAGGTTGAGGACCACTGCTCTAGAAGACAGCAGAAGCAAGGAGGGTTTCATCTCAGGTGTTAAGGAGAGCCCAATCTAGCTGTTAGAACTGTTTAATGTTTCAAGCCACTGAGTGAGTACTATTTGAGTATAGTATTCCTAGAATGAAATGGACACTGATTGGCTGTATTTAAACATGCCGTGGAAATGTCCTGTTGTTTTAATGAGTCTGAGGGTCAAGTATAACTGGATTTATTTGACTTTTCAGATTAGAGAAAATTAATTGGAATGGATTTAGAAAGAGGTTTCAATCATGCATTTCCAATTTCCTCCCTTCAAACTCACTCCATATGACTTTATTATATTTTTGGCTTTTAAAAATATTTCCCACAGAAATTTATTTAGAAGTGCTTTTAGATTTTGTAGCTCTTTAGTATTTTCTATGTCTTCCATGCTTCTAAATAACATCCAAATGAATTTAGGATTCTATTTTATCAATTTTATGTTACTAAAATTTATTATTTTTTCTAAGCTTTGGTTGATATTACTTAACTTTCTGTTCCTATCTTCCAATATTGAACATGTATATGATTTATCTAACTTTATTTTATTTTTTTTTTGGTCCTTAACACATTTAGAAGTAGAATGGACTGAGAAGTACTTAGAATATCACTGTGTTAATGTTGTTTGATTTCCTGAGTTTGTATGGATAGTTTGAATCTATCATGCTGGGCACCATATCTCTTATTTGGTCTTGTGCTTCCCTTATCACTTATATAACTTTAACTACTATGTTTTAAAAAGTTTTAGTTCTGTAGGATAAAAGCCTTTTGGTATTTGGAAAGGTTCATATTTTTGCTGTTTTGACTTCTTTTAGTGTGCAAATTTTCATATTCAATCTACAGCTATTCAACAGTAAATATTAATATTATAATGCAGTAAATAAGTAAAATAGAGCACCTTTCTCTGCTACTTCCTTTATATTGTTATTAGCTTTACTTATTTCACTCCCTGTACATTTGACTATTCTTGTAGAAGTAAAACTTGTTTACTGGCTCTGACTTACATTCTTTCATTTTTAACTATTACCATTATAAAAGAAATGGTGAATTTTTTCACTCCTGGCTTGGTTTCTTCATTACGAAGTTTATTATTTGTGTTTTGGAGTGAACACTCTTGTCATTCCAATCTCCACCCAACCCTGAGTCTAATTGTCATTGGTGCTCTGACAGGCCGTTTTGATTCAGCCCACAAGTAGTTCTCTAGGAGGTAATGAATTTCCGAAGACAGTGTCCTGTAGTTTAAAATCTTTGTATGTTTTTATATATCGGTGTGTGAGTAGTACGGGAATGAACATGCCACCACACATAGATGGAGTTCAGAGGACAAATCTCTGCTGAATTTACAGGGATTAGGCCACCCACACTCAAGTCATAATGCAAGTCATAAGAAGTCCGTTACTCACTAAGCTATGTCTCCAGCCTACATCTATTTTTGAAGTACATATGTTCTAATGGCAAAATAGTACATAAACTAATTTGCCTGTAATATTCATATTTGAAAGGTAAGGTAACCAGATGAAAAGCATTTACTCATAGTCAGTTCTTGAGAATATTACAGGTACTGCTTCAAAGATATTTAAACATAATCACTTCAGCAAATTTCCCTGACAGTCTCCCACTTCTGAAAAGGTGGCCTTCCTAAATAAAATGAGATCAACACAATTCAAGGACCAGGGCATGTTGCTACAGTACTCTTGTGCTGTGACAATATTTCATATCTACATTGATTTCCTCAAGAAAAAATCCTATTATCAACTCATATTTATATTTTGTGTAACTGAAATAATTTTTAATGCTTGGAAAGTGACTGAGTCCTTCATCATTCTCAAGTATACTGGTATTCAATGACACATGACAATTCCATATTATTTTGGAAATCTGAATTCTAAACAGCTGCATGTACCCTAAATTTTTAACATAAATTTATTCACTTCATTCGGATGTATAATTAATTGTTCATTTGTTTCTCTCTTACAGGTGAGGAATCAGAAGTCAGAAAAATTGAATTGAGAAATTCCCCGGTGGAAGCGGACTATAAATGATGTGAATGAGCTTTAAACTCAGGTTACGAACTCCCACTTGTAAGGGTGAGGTTATATTGTTGGAAACTTGACAGGAAAAAGTAAATACCGTGGCATAAATATATTTGAATGAGTAAAAAGAACTAGTCTGTCTGTGCATGTATTGTATTGAGTAACAAAAGAGCTCATCCATCATCTATTTGACTCTTTATTGTTAAATTTAAAATGAGTCAATAAATTCTCTAATTATAACTACAAGACGTCCAATGAATTTTGTGATTTCTTTAATTAAAACAAATATATGGCCAGGAAACTAACAATATTTGGGCAAATTTCTTTATCTCTTTGGTCTCTGCAAGAAGTGCTTATCCTTGGGGAAATTTTAATTTCCTTGGGCAATTGGATTTCTCTTACTTCTTTTTAGCTACTGCTCAATTTTCTAATTTAACACCTCATTATCAATGAGTTCAGTGTGATTTTCATGGAAGATTTTAGTTTCTTAATTTTATCTCATTATTCTTAGCAATTGCCTTTACATATCATTGCTCTTTCTCACATATAATGCAGAACTTTTGCTCTTTAATATTAATCTATTTCATATTAATGCAGATAGTTGTCATCTATCACATCAGTCTAGGTCCATCCAGCTTTACATATTTAGGATAGTTTAATAGTTTCTCATTAATCTCTTCTACTGTCCCTTCAATCACCCTTGTGTGTTTCTCCCCTAGAACTATATTACCATGAAGAATATATGGATCCTGAAACTATTATCTAGCCAACAAGACCTATTAGGCAAAATTTCATCGAGTACAGAAGGACTAAATGTTCTGGTCTCTTAGGCAATAGGAGAGAGACTCATCAGAGCTTTTGCTTTATATAATTTATATGTTGTTCCTTTATTTGGACTTTGAACTTCACAGTGAGTAGATAATGATTCCGTTGTGTTCACATTTCCATGCATTAAAATTTGATTTTAATTCTGGAATACAGTCAAATTCTAAGTAGTAGACAATATCATCATTATGTAAAATTTGTTTTCAAAGCGTGCATTGTAAACTATGGTATGCAAACATAAGGAAAGATAGGATTAATTCAACTAATGCCTCTCTTTCTGAACTTCCCTGCTTGGCATGCTTTGTTACCCTCTTTTGAGATATTCCCAGAGTTTTGGACCTTCAATAGAGAATAGAATTCATGTATAAGCATTCTTATTATAGATTTCACTCAACAGAAGAGTGAACATTCATTTGTGTATAATTTCAATATTAATAAAAATTATTACATGTTTTACTCTAGTTGCTTGAACATGGGAAATAAGTGGAAATATCTTTCATCTCAATCATTGTGCATGTAATTGGACACAACTTTTTATATGTATGTGAATGTCAATATATGTGTACATATATACTAGATGCATAAATATGATAGCTTTATATAGGGCATAAATAAATAATATGTATAAATGAATCAAACTCAGTCAATCATAATATTTTATCAGAAAACTTGTTTCCTAATAGAGTACAGTATTATACTATGAATTATTATATGTGATTGAAACTATAATGAAAATTTAGTAAAATTTAAAATGATTCATTATTCAATGCTCATGATAATGCCTAAAGGTAAATGTCTAGAATATCATTTGTTCAACAGCAGTCCTTAATCAAATATATTAAAATGCAGCAATCCAGTTGATCAAATTGAAATCCTGACCTTCTTTTGATTGTTTCTAGAAGATCAAAATAAATTCACAGAGAGAAGAGCCCTCAAAGAATTAAATATATTTGCTTAATTTAAAAAAAATAAAATAGCTAATAGTTGTTCAAATGAATAGTGTGTTAGAATCACAATGAAAAAGATGATTAATCTTTGTGTTTGTATGTGCATTCAAAGATAGTCATTTTATTTGTTTTTCTTTGTGGTTCAGCAAACATTCAAGTTTTATAGAAAAGAAATAAAATACAGTGTAGTCTTTATTCTCTCTCTCAAAGTAAGAAAATAACCATAAGAATAAACACAATTTACTAAAGACCAAAAATAATAATATGATTATCATAGAAAATATATAATATACGTTTCTTAGAATTTTCCACAGTGTCTCTGTGGGCACTGAACACATATAATGCACAGAGTTATATGAAGGCAGTGTATCCAGATACATAAAATAATAATAAATACGTCTTTAATGAGCTTATGTATTAAAGGAACAAATACTGACTTGTTCACCAATTGTATCCCATAGACCCTTTCTCCTAACTATCACATACTATTACCAATGCTATTGATTATCCTCCAAAACCTGACAGCAAGGCCCTATTGTTGATATCACATATTTAATTAAATATACAGAAATAAAATTGGTGCCCAGTTGGAAGCTTCAACACTACTGACAAGCTACAAAGTTCTATGAACTATATTATCAGCAGAGAAGGCAATTACCAATATTAACCAGCTACAAACACTGTGACTTATAGCATCAATCTGCTTGGAAGATATATTGGTGCAAATGTGGCAAAAATGTTATGTACTAACCAACCACTTAAAAATAGATTTAATGTCGACTCTTTTAGGTGGAACCAATATCAGACACTTTTAATTAGGAAAAAAAACTGAGACTAGATAGGTCATATTTTCTAGGGGAAAACCTATGCTATTATTCTTTTTATGAAAAATAGCAAAAAAAATTCCAAATTACATTTTGTTATACCCATAGATCAGAGCATTGAATTACCTTTATTTGAGAAGCTTCTTGTTGTAGGAGATGGGAATTAACACAGAGATTCATAACTGGACATTCCATAGTGGAGAACATTGCAATAATCAGTCCTACTTGGATGTATTAACCCTACTGCTCTCTCAAAGACTCGGAGAACTTTGTAGAAGAAGAGATGGAAAGATTGTAAAAGCCAGAGGAGGTAGATGGCTCTGAGGAAACCGTGCCTTCCAGACATGACAGGAGTGAAATGCATATAACCCACAAAAACAAAGACAACACATGGACGACTTTTACATGGGCAAGACAGACAAAATTTAAACAGGGAGGAGATGAAATGGGCACAAAATCCCAATGCTAAGTAAGAAGCTATGTGAAATTTATATCTAATGGAAGAGAGGAAATCTATTTTGTCCAATGGAGTGACAGTAGATATGTTATCCACAGTCAAGGACAGGCTTCATGCTTAGAAGTAGTTGTACAACACAAAATATGATCCATATGTTTGTGTGAGTTTGTTTTGTTTTGTTAATATTTATTATTTTATTGTTTTTATTTGTTTGTTTTAGTTATCTTTCTGAAAATGAGAAAGAATATGAAGTTAGGGGATTGGGAGTTAGGAGATCTCAGGGGATGGAATTAAATGAGTAAAAATATATTGTTTATGAATGTATATTTTAAAGCCAGTATATGCACACACAAAAAGCTATACCTAATAACCTACAACAATAAGCCTAACATGATCCAGATGATGAACTAATAAGATTAATCAAGGCTGATGGTGGTGAAGGTTCCATGAGACAGAGTTGTCAAGCTAGAGTAAGGTGCGTTTATACTAAATATTTGCTTGACTAATAATAAACAACAAAGTTGAACTTGTCTTTTAGTTATGTGAAAAAATAATTAGTAAAATATCATATGTAACTTTTAAAAATAAATAGCAAGAGCTTATGTTTTCAGTTAATAGATGTATAGAAAGTGAAACAAGATAGAAAAAGATAAGTATGAAAATATTAGTTGGTAAAATAATTAAGATAACAACTAAAATTGGAACCTAATGCTTAAAATGATAGCTCCTGGAGAGATGGCTCAGTTGTGAAGAGCAGTTGTTTTTGCAAAGGATATGGATTTGATGTCCAGATCTCATATGGTGCTCCATAACTACACATAACTCTATTTCCAAGGGATCCTAGGTCCTTTTATCACCTCCACAGGTGCCAGACATGGAAGTAGTGCATATAAATACATTCAAGCAAAATGCTCATACAAATAAAATAAAGTAAGGAAATCTAAATACATTAACAACAATACTGACTAGAACAATCTCTGTAAAGGTACCTCTTTATATAGTGACCACAGGAAGAGGTTCTGAGAGAGATTCCTAGCCAGAAGCCCACTCTTAAGTTTCAGAGGTTTTTCTCAGAGGCATGGATGGAAGTTACATTCATCCTTATCTCTTTCGCCCTCCCACCTAGTCAGGCTCCATCAAACTATGAACGAAACTTATCAAAGTGTATTTACAATGTACCATGCAATGCATCAGTGAATACAACTTGGCAATTTCCTGATGAAGCGATGATATGGATGGGATGAGTCAGTGTGTCTGCTGCTGAGTTATAGAGCAGGACTGATTTTGATCTCGGAGGAGATTAGCTTTTCTGCTTTGCTGACTAAGGTGAGCTGCCCTAAGAGATTAAATGAGAACAGGGTTTCAAGGACTCTTTCATCTGTTTCTTGCCACCTTAACCAGTATCTTCTGAAGGTTAAAATACACTGAAGAAGATAGCCTCTTTTCCAATTACAATTGCTTATAAATAACTGTGAAATTGACAATATTAATCTGAAAATATAATAATATTGGAAGTACTAACATTAATTCACCTCTGAGGAAATATACGTAGGAAAGCAAGCCAGGGTTGAAGAAAATTAGGTCTGGCTATCAAGACTATTTTCTGTATTTCCTCAATAACATTTAGACAATTGAACTATTTTTTTTTCAAAATGTCTACTGTATACCTAAAAAATCCAATGAAGTCAATCAAATATGTAAACATATAATCATTAATTTTCTTATTTTGTAAAATTAACTGTGGCCATGCAGGTTTTAAGAGCTCTTCCTCAACCTCATTGTCACAAAAGTTCTTGTACTTTATTGGTACAGAAAAACTAGCTACTACAGGCATTATTTCTGAAAAACTAATATTTTCTCAAATTGCATCAAGTTGATAAGGCTTAGTACTGGGATGGTCTCAATGCAAGCCTCCTGTTACTAGATTGTTATAAACGTATTTTTACCTACTACTTACTCCCTCCTGCCCTTCATTTTTTTCTCAATAAAGGATGCAATTGATCATAAATAATAACTTTCTTCTACCATTGATTGACTCCGTAAAAGACTGTCTCTCCCTCTAATTTCTCTCTTAAAATCAATGGTTCTCTTGACTTATCTCCTGTACTTATTTTACACTGAGCTTTGTTCTTTCTGTATGGGAACACGTTTCAGTCTCTCTGCTTAAAATTAGCACATCCCATCATGTTCATATCCTCTTGCTTCCTAACCTTTCCTATATAATTATATAGCTTACCAAATAAGGTGACGTATTCTCTATTTTCTCACAATCTTCTTTATCCTTGCTTTTTCATAATGGCAACACGATATTCACGTTATATCAATATAAAATCATTAGAAGAATAGAAGAGAGAATACATCTCAGGCAATAGAGTATATGTGACACACATTGTCACATAACCAGTCAGATGGACAAATCCACTTCAGCATCTTTAACCTAGATTACAATTTTTCTCAACCCTCCTCTTATCATTTTTCTAGGAGAATTACCTTGTGACTGCTGAATTGGCAAATAATCAGACCCATTGTTGTTTTTCTTGAAAATATGCATCACCTCAGACACTAGGAATCTGAACTGACCATCTCAGCAAGATGAAATCTGAACATATTGAAAGATTTGGAATCTTTCCACCTTAATTGTTTGTGTTATAATTGAATTATAAAATTGATTTTATTTTGATCTTAAGAACAAAATCTAATAATTAAGTTCACAATAGGTAGAAAAGAAATTAAAAAAATAAAAGACAGATGAGTAATTAGTGGTGTCACATACCTGATTTAAAGGAACCATCACTACAAAATGATTTATATTTCTTAATAAGTGTAAAATAAGAGTTTTGAATCAGAAGTTTATTGATGTTATTTAAATTAATATAACATGTCTAATGACAGCAACTAAACTAGCATTCATAATAAATCTGTTATTACAAAATGCAAAATTCTGCTGCACAAACCTAAGTATTTGGGAATATAGAGATATTCTGAGCTTTTTAAATTCATTTTACATGGACTTGGAGAAAAATGAAAGAAAAAGTATTCAGCATGAGAAAGCAGATGAAATACAATGATCCGTATACTGAAAATGTTGGATATGAGAAAAGGATTAGGCAGAGGGCAGAACTGCAGAATCAAAGGAACTTGAATGTGAGGAGAGTAAAAATGGATGAGCAGAAATAGAAAGGATTAATCAACATGGCTGACAGAGAGAACCCCGGCTCGAAGAGATAACAGCACGGAACAGCCAGAACCGCGGAAAGCTGAGTCTTAGGTCTACTTTTTGAGCTTCAGGCTCTCAGGTGGTTTTCTGTGGAGTTGCAGTTACATCAGAAAATACACTAACATTCTCAAACCATAAGGTTTAACATTATTCAATATATTTCTTCGCATTTTTATTATTTTGTCTTTATTTGAAAATAATTCCAAAATCTCTCTTTTCCCTTTTTTTTTCATTCAAATCCTCTTGTATTCTCCTCCTCACTCTATTTCAAATTCACGGCAATTTATTTCTTCATTAATTGTTTATATGTATATATGTATATGTATGTCTATATATATATTTGTTTCATTATACTTAGGAATATATATACGTATACACACACACATATATACATTATATATATATATATTCAAACAGTATAATAATGTATTCCTATGTATGTTCTCATTACTAACAATTGGGTATTCGATAACCAATTGGTGTGTTCTTGCCTGGGGAAGACTATTTCCTCTTTTCTGCATTTCTTAGTTGCCTGTAGTTTTTTGTTTTGTTTTGTTGTTTTTTGCATACGGTTAAGGATTCACAAATTTTCTTCCATTCACTTCAACATGGCTATTCATTTTGATGTTGGCCTTTCTCAGCTCATGTTTAAGCAGTCATGCTGGTGAGACTGTATGTGTGAGCTTCTGACATGGCTCCGAGACACACTGTCATAGCGAACCCTGGTTTTACTTCTCTGGCAAACGTTCTGCCCCACTTATGTAGCATTCCCTAAGCCTTAGTTGCAGCAGTGTTTTGTAGATAGAGCCACAGGGACTGGACTCTACATGTCTGCGTTTTGACTGATGTTTTCTGTAGTGGTACCCATCTCTTTCAATGGCAAATAAGTTGGTAGATTCTCCAGATCTTTTAAAAAACAAAAACAAAAATGTGTGTGTGTGTGTGTGTGTGTGTGTGTGTGTGTGTGTGTGTGTGTTGGAACATCAGAGGAAACTTGGAGAGGGGTGAAGTCTCATCCTGTACTATTTAAGTTCAATGACCAAACTCATTGTCAGGCTTGGTAGCAGCACCTTTACCAGCCAAACTTTTTTTGCCATCTCAATTATTCCTATCACATACTTTAGATTATCATATTGGCTGAGAAAATAACTTCAAATATTTATAGTTACTTATGAACTTTTGTAATATTTATGGAGGCCAGTCTCTAGTATTTCACATAAAGTTTCAAGAGCAATAATTCTAAGATTATGCAACTTCACATGCCTTTTTGATCAGTATCATTACAAGTATTAAATGCTCATTATTCCTGTTTTGGAAACACAATACACTATTGTGATGACATTTTAGTAATTTTCATTTGGTGCAATATATTGCCCGTATTTTTTACTTGACATGATTAGGGCATGTCAGAGAAATTTAGGCAAAAGTAAAAGCTGAGATATATATTCATAGTGTGTTCTGTATTCAAATATTCCTTCCATAAGCAACATATATTCATGATAGAGGACCTGGAAATCAAACACAAATGAAAATTAAATTTAAATTCATCTTAGAGTAAAAACACTAAAAAATCCTTCATAAAATTATAGGAACTTGTGGGGGGGAAAAAACCAAAAGGAAATGATACTATGAAGAAATAGCATAGTGAAATATAGATTTGGGTATGGCGGAAAGTAAAGATTTGGGAATGGTGGAAAACTGAACATTCCCACTGATCATGGAAAATCTTCCTTGAGAACACACATGCTATATGTGAGGAGAGCCATTGATTTAAAAGAATATGGTGAGGAAGAGATAGTCTTCAATGGAGTCTTTTATTCACAAATACAAGAAAATATATAATACTGTGCACCTTTCCTTTTAAATGGCAGAAAGCAGGGCTATTTATATTTCTGCCAAATTTTGATAGCTTGACAGACTGATGGGCTATTTGAATCAACATTATTTTTTGTTTGCTTACCTTCTTTAAGGAGAGTATTCCTTCCCTGGTGTCTTTGTCAGTGGAGATGGAGAATATCCCAATTCCGTCTCCATTAGTGATGGAATAAGTCATATCTGCATTTGAGCCTGTGTCTGCATCATTTGCCTTAATTTTCCCAACAGCTGAACCAACTTGAGCAGACTCAGGAACATACAGCTGATAGTGTTCTGGAAAAGATTTCATATTAAAGTTACTTAGAAGAATTTTTAGAGTACATATCTCATAAGAAAATAATGACATCTTTGTCATCAAATGAACATTGTATAGAATGAACTCAATGGATTTCTCTTACATTTTTAAAGTACTCCACTTTAAAGTATTCCATTATATTGTTATAAATGTGGCAGTATATATAAAATAACTTGAATACTAGAACATGAAATATTGTATTACTTCTACAAAACTTAAAAGAAAATAGAAAAATTCATTTATATAGCATACATTTTGAATTAGTCAATAATAAGTTTAATACCAATTTACTTTTCTCTTCCCATTAGTGTGAAGTTCAAATATGTATGTATGAGAGGGAGAGAGAGAAAGAGAGAGAGTGCACAATTGAAATTTAACAAGGAAAAGGAAAAAATGATACCAGAAGATATAGGCTAACATTTTATGAATAATTTACTATATACAATTTGTAAGCATTACAAAAGAAAAATAATAAACACATTTAGAAATGTAACAACTATTTCCAAATACCTATATAAGATTTGATAGCACTGCATAATAGTGAAAGGAAAAGTCTATTTTCACCACTAAAATCTAAGCCAGTGACCCGTTCAAGAATGGAAGTCTACACACATAGTGATGTAGTAGTTGTGCAGTGGCTTCAACTTTGATTTTGTTTATCCAATGTGCAAACCATACTCAGAGTATAAGTATCATTATTTAGTATTTGGAAACAAAAACAAACTGGTGTTTTACTGATATGAAATACAGAGTTGGAATATTTGGTTGGAACGGAGATACTCTGAATGGCTAAGAAGAGCTTCATCTACAAGCCATGGGTCAATAAACACCACCTACTTTTCCAAGGTGTGGAGAGATACACTAGTATGGCTTGTAGATCAGGGAGGTCATAGATGATGCCAAGACAGCTCAGGTTCTTGTTATTTCTATTGCTTTCCCAGCATAACACAGACAATGAAAACCTATTGTGGAAGACACATGCTTATGGTATCATACAGAAAAATGAAATTGGATTTAAGCAGGATATTTCCTTCTTACGGTACAGGTTTTTTGAAGCTCAAAGATACCATGTGATTACAACCCCCACTAAGTAGAATACTAACTAGCCATATAAAATGTGTCCTTTGTGAATTAGTAGTATTCCTGTTATGGGAGTACCTGAGTCCTCCCTAAATCTGAGTCTCCAGAGGACAACATCCATACTTGGTACTGTAAACTCATTCAAAAACCTCTAACAGGGAGGACACCTAGAGGGAGCAGCTTAATTCTGTTGTTTATTCAAATAGACACGTTGTCTAATTACATTCAACATATATTAAAAAAGCCATCGGCAATTACTCTTCCTCAGCCCTAATCAGAGAACCCTCATCTCACAGTGAAATGTGGTACCTGAAAAAGGCTTATTGCTGTACTCACTCAGGGTTGAGAAAGAGTAAGTTAAGTGCTCAGTCCCAAACAAGACAATTATACCATGCCTTCCTAGGCACAGTGAACAATATGG
The DNA here is from genome assembly GCA_902168325.1 of Peromyscus nudipes. Lineage (NCBI taxonomy): Eukaryota > Metazoa > Chordata > Mammalia > Rodentia > Cricetidae > Peromyscus > Peromyscus nudipes. The sequence continues at coordinate 37,413 of CABHPH010124299.1, read as the reverse complement.
CAGAGGGGGGTTGAAAAAAAATAGGAGTCAGAAGACAGGGAAAAGTACTGTGAAATAGACATCTTTAGAGCTGCACACAGCCACTTCAATCACTGACAGACTTCTGCTATCTTCAGATGCCTGTATGGGTTTGAATAAGTATGGTCTATTAATAATCAGACATGGAGACACAGGGAAGTTAGGGAGCTCTAGCCATAACTGAGAAACCATTTCTTGATAATAGATTCAAGCAAGGGAAAAATTGCCTTCACTTTTGTTCACCCAATGGTAACCACACCTGTAACCCACGGATAAATAGAATCCAATGGTCAGAAACATGATACTGGTTAAACTAATTGAGTCACGCATAAAAATGCAACGAACCTAGAGAAAGATCCAGGAATAAAGATGAAGGGTTGTTAGGACTGAAAACGAGATATGAGACATACGGAGAAAATAGTAACCAGAAAGCATTAAATACATTTATGAAAATTACAAAGAGCTGACTTAACACAAGCAAACAAATGATTACAGTTAAAATAGACATTCTGTACATCTCCTTTTTAAATTTAATCATTTATATTCTCATAATTTTAATTATGTTAAATAAATGCCAAAAATAAAAATATGTATTACTAATGTCAACTGCACATAATGAATATCCTAAAATAAAACAAAAAAATCAGGACAGAATGTAGGTCAAGAGTTGACAATTTTTTCATAATTATTAAATCTAAGATGGAATAGTTTTGTTGTTGTTTAAATAAAAAGCTAATCTTCTGCTTTGAAATCTGTTGCTCAGAATAACATCTTTTGTTACTTATCTGATATCTTTTATTTTAATTTTATGTTAATTTGTGTGTGTGTGTGTGTATGTGTGTGTGTGTGTCCCCATGTCCAAGTACAGATGTCTGGAGAGGTCAGAAAAGGGCCTCAGACCCTTGGAGCTTGAATTACAGATGGTTGTAAGCCTTAGAACTGGGCCCATGACCTCTGCAAACAGTTCTTATCCACTTAGTATCCCTTTAGCCACCATGTAAGAACTTTGGGTAATATGCTATAATTTCCTCAACACCTGATGCCTCCCCTTGACTTTCAATTTATATATTAGGTGTCTGCATTTAAAACTTCAGGAAAAACCCACAGCTAGCTCTGGTGCTATGCTTTTCAGCTTCCTCGTTGACTTCTCACCATCCTAAAATTCAGAATCCTTCCTGCTCTGTTCTCACCTTCAGTTTAATGGAATAGTGTTTGTTACTGTGTCTCTTTCCCAGATCATTAAGATTTTCTGCCAATCAGCAACATTCTTCCTATTCTAATAAATCACAATTTTATTGCAACAGGATTTTATTTTACATTGTGATCCTTTGAAGTTACAGGTTAACTGTTCAATACTGGAGGCCCTGACTTCCAACTAATCTCAGTGTTTATCATGCCATCCTATGTGAATGCAATTGCTCATTCTTAACTCAACATATAAGATATCTGACTCTTTCTTTCACTGGAGAATTCAGAAGCCAATGCAGTATTATGAGTTGGTTAATTTCAATATTGTGTATCTGGACATATAAAGGCCCAAAGAGAGGGATAGATGTGATGGAGTGACCAATCTCTGAGCAATCCCAACATACACAGTGTTTATTGGGTAAGTGTGGCATCTTGTGTGGATATGGATTGTAGTGATCCAAAACAATTACAAGTATAACAATCAGGATATCTGGTCATCGACCACTACAGCAACATTGTGATGGTGAAACTGTTTGAAATACTGGGAAGATTAGTGAAACAAGACATCAAAATCTATTTCAAGAAAATTGTACTTTTAGAGTTTTTGGAAATAGGTCTGCCATAATCTTTATTTTTCAAAAAAAATGCATTTACCAACTGGAATATAATTAAGGGAATATGATGAGTCATACTTATAAAAGAATATTAAACTAAATAAAACATCCCTTAGGGTGGTTAAACTTCCTTTAAAATGGAAAAAAACACATGAAGGAGAAATATCACAAAGGCAGAGGATTAAAATAATAAGAATTCGATCCCTAAAATGGAGTAGCATCAAGTAACACAACTATTTTTACTAAAATATTAGTTTTGCTGAGGATGAAGCTCAGACTTTCTGAGACATGATGTGAGGCAGCTTAGATGGGACTTTAAGCATCGTATTATATATAGCCTGTTAAAAAACTCTTTCACATTTTGAAATTCATTTGCTATATTGTACCACATAAGCACATTTTTCTTGTAATGTCTTCAAATGCTTCCAGAATCTTAGCACTGTAGCCAAACCAACCTCATTATTCCCCATTTTTGTTTCTGAATGGGCCATAATTTCATGCACCATATGCGATCTTTTCTCATGATTTCTTTGACTCCACTGTGAACTGGTAATACTTTTCTAAAGCACACTTCAGAAATAGAATCCTGGTGGGTAATGAAAAGGTATTTAGCTCACTAGCCCTTGACCACTTTAATATATACATCCCCTCCCAAGGCAGTGATAACTCTAATTGCTTTTATTTTTCAAGAACTAGAAAGAGGAGAAAAGTTCAACACAATGACTTTTAAATTGGAAGTATTAGGAAAAGGTTATAAATTAAGTGTGTTCATTACATTTAAATAAAGAAGGTGGAGATCTTTATCTTAAACTAAAGCTCTGCATTAGAAAGTATGAACATAGCTGAGTATTTCACTACTGACTGAAATGTGTGCTTAGTTAATGTGGCAGATAAATTCACCCGAGAATTAAAAAAGCAGAGAAGTAAATTCATATAGAGAATACAGGCAACATAAAATATCCAACTTAAAGAACACTGATAGAAACAATGTATCTACAAAACAAAGGCCAATAGCCTGACGGTGGACACAGGACAGAGAGAGTATTATAAAGACTGTCATAGAAATGAGAAAGTTGAATAGGCAGTGACAGAATTTTCTCACCAATCAATAGATATCTTTACAAAGAGTTTACATGGGGGAGTATAAAATCAGTTAGTGCTTATGTGTATCACAATTCAACTACAGAAAATATAAGAGAATATATTACAAAAGAAAATTCTGTTAAGTCTACAGTGTAAGTAAAAATGTATAGGAAAATATTACAATCAGATGTTTCAAATAAAGACAGGCTTACTTACAATATGACAGAATGATTACTAAGCACGTGATAAAAGGGTCTATTACCTTGCCACACATATGAGATTAATGGAAAAAGAAAAACATTTGAGGGCCTAATTGAAAGTGTTGTGAAGATTGATACTAGAGTCAGTTGCAATGTGTGAGAGGAAACACCTCCGAGTTCTGTGAATAAAGGTGGAGATCACAAGTGCATAGACTAAAAGGAGGAAAGATCCTACATGTCAAGAGAGACAGAATATTGGATCTACCTCACCAAAAGAGAAGGATCTGCATACACTTTCAATTAGAGATTCATTGACATCCTAGAACTCTGTGAAAATGTAGTCTTGCTTATCTGTCTTGGTTTTTCAAGTAGCTTATCATGACATCCCACTATGTAAATAGCTATTTGAACGGCAACAATGTATCTACTTAAATCAACAGACTCTTCTGCTGTAAGATAATGATATCCTAGTGGCCCAAAGTTAGTCAACATACAGCATGATGTTTAGTTTTAATCAAAGTCAACAACCATCCTTTAAAAAGGACACAACAAAAGATTCTGGAGACATACTATCTTCATCTCGAACTTCTAACCACATTTCTAAGTGTGGCAGGGTCACGATCTGCTTTCAATCTGTCCAAAATGCTGGAAGTGGAAGAAAACAATTACCCTTTGTTGTTGTTTGGTTTTGGCTCTTTTTTTGGGGGGGGTCCTGTCACCCAGCTCCCAAATAAATCACACACAGAGTTATTATTACTTATGAATGCCCAGCCTTAGCTTAGCTTAGCTTCTAGCCAGCTTTTCTTAAGTTCAAATTATCCCATCTACTTTTTGCCTCTGGGCTTTTCTCATTCTCTTACTTCTATAAATCTTACTCCTACTCCATGGCTTGCTGGGTAGTTGGGTGGTTGGCCCCTGGAGTCCTCCTCCTTCTCTGGATACCAGATCTTTTTCACTCATCCATCTTTTTTTTTCTCCTCCCAGATTTCTCCTTCTATATATTCTCTCTGCCTGCCAGCCTCACTGATCTCTCTCCCCTTCCTTACTATTGGCCATTCAGTTCTTTATTAGACCAGTCTGGTGTTTTAGACAGGCAAAGTAACACAGGTTCACAGAGTTAAACAAATGAAACAAAAGTAACACACCTTAAAATAATATTCTACAACAATCCCTTTTTTATGAACTGTTTTCACACCAACATTGTTATCTGCCAAAATAATGAAATTACAACTGCATTTGTATCATATCAAGATTCATCTATATAAACCACATTATCCACATGTGGCAAAATTTCATTAGTATTTAAATCCCTTATAGAATCTTAATTGGCTTATAAGTGTAATAGATATCTTAGAGGCAGAAATAAGGATAAACTGAAAAATGCAATTTTACTTTAAATGGATGTTCACTAAGCCCCTATCATGTACACATTGAGTTTAGGGGCTATTTAGAAATTCAGTATTAAAATCTTTCTTTGAAAAAAGATACTTAAAAATACGAGATTATGGAGAGGAGTTAGTAGTAGGAAAAACGTGTGGGGTGCCATGTTTAAAATACCTTAAGTGAATTTTTCAAAGAACAAAAATATATCGTTATAAAGGTACTCTAATGTTACAGAAAGGACAGAAACTTTCATGTTTCAAACTACCAAAACTTATGTTCAGTTATTCTGTCATGTTCTTTCATTACTTAAAATTTTATTCTGTCATTATTTGACAAATATTTGTACATATTAGTGCAATAAGAGGTTTCAATACATTTACACCTTGAATAATATTCAAGTAAGAGAATTACTATGTCTATCACTTTAAAATGTGTCATTGCATTTATATTTTCAGAATATCTAAAGTGCTTTCTTTTAATGTAAAACATTCAATATATTATTAAATCAAAGACAATGCCGAAGCCAGAGAATATGAGCACATATCAGCCAATAGATAAAAAAAACTGGTCAAGTAACAGAGGAGTATTAAATTTTGTTGTGATGTCACTAAAAATGCCTTATATCTCCATTGTTTTCATACTGTAGAATGAGACATTGTTTTCATACTGTAGAATGAGACTTGTATCAGAGTAATGTTTGTTGAGTATAATGATCCTTGAGTATATTGCATTTTAAAAATTGTTTATTGAACTTTAAATATATGTACATCAAATTTTAACATTAACCCACTGTGCTCTATGGTTTTCTTTTGAACATAATTTTCCATAGTGTAAAAGCCATATAATTGATCCTGTTGCATTCTGATCTCTGGAATAATATTTTAAAGAGGTTTTGATTTCAGTATGTAGTTCATTTATAAGACTTTTATAATGGCATTTTAAACATTGTTTGATGGAAAGAGTATTGACATTCAACTAATTCATTCACTCAGCAACAATTTAAAGATTATGGTAAGTAAGATGAAAATTTATTGTGGCAAAACAACTCAAACTAGTATTTTGACTTCCATATAGTACAGGAAACACATGCCTCTGGGAATAAACATGAGATGGACAAGTGTGTGAAATTCAGTAAGAGTTGACTATCCACAATTTTGTTAATTGTCAAATAGATTTCAGACAAGTTCCAGCAGGGGTATTATAAATCCATTTAAACACATAAAATGTCCAGGTGAAATAAAGTTGGTGACGCATTATTTTATATTAGGAGTAGGTATTTTCCTAGCATACCTATGGCTGGTGTGTACTGAGAAGGAGAAATGAGTCTGAGATGGGCATCTGACAATGACTTCCAGAGTCTTTATTGGTTCACTGTATTGTGTACTTGATCACAGTTTTAAACAGCCTTTGCAGGATGGATATCTGTGACACCACACATGCAGGGTTGGTATGGAAACTAACAATTATCCAATTAAAAGCTGACTTTAGTATCTGCCATTTCAGAAACACTCCACTATATTTTATTCATATCACTGACATTCTGAGGTTTGCATAAAGCCAAATTCTTCCAACTGCACAGAATTAACATCTGCCTGCCTCTGTATTGCCTTTTGCATTATGAATTATATTTTATGTATTATAGTCTACTCTAAAATACAACCTTATTTTTAAGATTTAACTGCGTTTATATTTGCGTGTGCATGTGTGTGTGTGCATGTCAGCACACATGCACATGCAAGAGAGTGTACAGTTTACAACATGTATTATTTTTAAAATTGTAATTTTGTAACCTTAATATGATTTTTTTCATGAATGAAACACCCACATCAAAATGTACAATGAATATTTCCATGAATGTTTACTAAATACATACCTCCTTTGTAACAAGTAAGATTTCATTACTTTATAATCATATCATTTTTAGTATAGCTTATGCCAACATAAATCTTCACCTTTAACACAGTACCAGATGTGTCTTAGAACTAGAGAGCATTAGGTCAAGTGCTATCTTTACACATCACTAATGAAGAGACACAAACACAAAGGCTAAAATATTCTCCTTTGATAAAACAGTACATTATATATTCAATAAATTCATTTGTTTTACATAAATGAATGATGATAAACGTAATATGTAGGCAACAGGTACATACTCTGTGGAAACCGTGGTGGGTTGTCATTGACATCAGTCAAGGTTATATTGACAGTTGTGGATCCCGAAAGTCCGCCAACTTGCCCAGCCATGTCTTTGGCTTGAATGACCACTGAGTAATGTTCTCTGGCTTCTCTATCCATGTTATGTAAAGCTGTTCTAATGACTCCTGGAATATAAAGATTTAAGAAACAATCAGTACAAGTTTTACACTGAACAAGTAACATGTTTGAGAAACATGAATGGTGTTGTCAGTATTGACTTTTGAAATAGCACATTTTTAAGTGAGTGCCACCTTTTTTAGAAAAGAAAATGTTTTTATTATTGAAAAACTGAGTCATTTGCACATTCATTTGCATGCACATATCATAAAATGTCTTTATGTCTCAAAATAAGAAATCTTTCACTGTTTGATTCCTGGGTTAGGTGGCTCCTCAAGGCAGCTTTCAGCCAAGACATGCATGTTGAAGTCACAGGACAACTTGTGTATATATGTTCTCTCTTTTTACTATGTGGGATGTGGGGATCAAATTCAGGCCACTAGGCTTGGTGGCAGCCATCTTTACCCACTGACTCATTTCATTGACATTTACAAAACATCCTGATTAATATATCTTAGCCATCTGACGCTTGAGACAAATACTAGCCATGTCTGTCATACTTACATTCAATTAGAAGTTTCCAAATTCAACTTCTTGGTTCTAAATTTACTAAGCTTTTTGTATACAATATCTTGACATGAGAAAATAATTTGTATATCCAAGGTTAAAAATAAAAATAAGAGAGGCTGTAATAGCAGAGAGAATTATTGAATCTATCCACGGTTCACAATACAGGACACTATGATACTTCTTTTTTCTTTTTGTCTATCTTCTTTTGCAACTGAATTGACTGGATTTACACTGATTTAGAGAGGAAAGCTTTAGGCACCAGGAAAAATGTTAAGTATTACAATTTCAAAACTGGTGAACAAATAATTGAGGGCATTTGTTAGAGACTTTAACGAAGGTAAACAGAGAAGAAAATGATTGTTATCAAAATAAAATCTAACAGTGTGATAATAAATGATCCACCTAATTCATGCATATGAAAATTACCCTAGCATTCTTCTTACAAAGAACAGTTTTTCATCACATATACAAACTACAAATGTAGGAAATGGATGCAAAAGATGTATAATAATACTTTAAATGGTAGATATTCTGTATATTTCTAGTGTTTGAAATTCACCATCCTGTCCAAAGTCAACCAGATAGTATCACAGAACATTGGATAGTGGCAGTTCTGATTTAATTTGTGACTTTAACCCACTGATAATATCAACATTCAAACAAAATATAGAGATTAAACTATGGAATTAAGGGGCTTAATTGGAAAAAATAGGGATGTTTTTGTAGCTTTGAAAACTCTATCTTAACTTTAGAACCTATCTTTCTTTCTGTTTGCATCCTCTCCATTTTTTTTCTTTTTTAAGGTTTATTTATTTATTATGTATACAATGTTATGCCTACATTGCCTGCAGGCCAGAAAAGGGCACCACATTTCATTATATATGTTTGTGAGCCATGATGTGGTTGCTGGGAATTGAACTCAGGACCTCTGGAGAACAGCCAGTGCTCTTAACCTCTGAGCCATCTCTCCAGCCCCCACCCTGGGGAGGATTTCTTTAACATAAAAAAAGATATTCTATTTTTCCTCTAGTTCTATTTTATTGTTAAACCTTTTAGTATATATGACGCTGATTTTTAGAAGAAATTTGGTTCTGACATCCTCTTCTTCCAAGTGGATTGCTGATTGTCCCAATGGTAGTTTTTGACTAATGCATCTCTTCCTCTCTGATATCAATGCAATCTTTTTTTTTGAGAAGCAGCCTCCTCTGACACATGCTCCTGAGGCCACAGTGTTTCTCCCTTACCTCTGTCCCAAAACAGCTCACCTACCTATTCCTAGATGGAAATATCTGAAACCTCAAGCTGAAATGAGGTCTTTCCTTTAATAGGCTCTATTAATTTGGTCACACAAATAAATCTGATTAATACAACGTATTTACATAGTATATGTAATCATATAATAACTGTTGCTTGGCAGGTTGTCTGTTTCTGCATTTGTCCATGACTCTATATCCCAGTGATTACAGCATAAGTACTTTTTGAAAAAGTAAAATAAATATGGTTATACCATGTAGGATTTACATGAGCAGATTTTTTAAAAAGTTACAAAGCATCTCTTAATTATTGTGTTACTGTATGTGCACATGTTGTTAATAAAGAAAAAAAGTTAATTTAAGTATGTGGTAGGTGACTGGCTATGTCCCATTCTGAATTTCTGATATTTTTTTCTAACAATGTTTTTACACAACTTTAACAGGAATCATTGCCTTTTCTTCTATTAAGATTCTGGGTTAAATAAACAGGATATGATTGGCTGCATATCATTTCATTTTGTTCCTTGTTTTATTCCTGGTAAATTATTGCAGCTTCTTTATTACTGCACATTGCATTCTGAGGTTGTCATTTGTGTTTTCCAATCACTTTGGTAGGGAGCCACTTGTAACTGGGAATTATTCTCGACTGAATATAACTTCTCAATTTTGAAGTCTCATCTGTGGTTATTAACATTATTTCTTGAGTCCCAATCATTGCTCAACCATAAGATTTGCTCCTTAACTAATCGTATTTATATAACAACATTTCTCCAAAGTGTTTTCTTACATTTTTAACCAGTAAATAAGAAAATATCACCTAAATTTGGCTCATTAGCTATCACCACAGAAAATTACAAAATAAATATAGCAAATAGACAAGAATAATGAAATACACATACATAATCAAATTTCCATAGTAGCTTCTCAGGTTAACAAAGCATTTAGAGCAAGAACTTGTATATTCTTCTTCATGTATATACTAGATATGTTCCCTTTATTTTGGTTGCTAAGAATCTAACACATTTTCTTCAGCATATTCAATTTTGCCAGAATTAATGAGCTACTGAGCAAAAGAAGAAACCCAAATATTTGAGCATGTGTGAATCTAAATATTTTTATAGGATGAAAGACAAAAATCAGAGCCTGACATTCAATTGTGTTAGAAAAATACAGAGGGAAGTGCTGTGGGATGTTCTGTATGGCAAATGTGTTGCTAATAAAACACTGACTGGCCAGTGGCTAGGCAGGAAGTATAGGCAGGACTAACAGAGAAAAAAAAAAAAAAAGAACAGGAAGGCGGAGGGAGTCACTGCCAGCCACCGCCAGGACAAGCAGCATGTAAAGATGCCGGTAAGCCACGAGCCATGTGGCAAGGTATAGATTTATAGAAATGGATTAATTTAAGATATAAGGACAGTTAGCAAGAAGCCTGCCACGGCCATACAGTTTGTAAGCAATATAAGTCTCTGTGTTTACTTGGTTGGGTCTGAGCGGCTGTGGGACTGGCAGGTGAGAGAGATCTGTCCTGACTGTGGGCCAGGCAGGAAAACTCTAGCTACAGGGAACACTTTGGGATATTAGAATAAGACACAATAATTTAGAAAAGACCTTCAAATTACATAAAATATAAACAAATACTCAAAAACATTTATATCAAGTTAGACTACAGAGCATAGAAATGATACAGAGACAGGGTAAATATTTATAAATTATGTCTCAGAAACAATATATGACAATTATGCAAATAAGCATTTCCAGGGTTAAAAAACAAATGAGTATATTATATTACAGTAAAATACACCTTAGAATTTCTTGAAAGAAGACTTAAATAGATATAAGAAATGATCAGTATGAGAGTTCATCATAGCAATGTAAGTCAAAGTCACAATAATATTACAATTCCCCAAAACATAGACACATGAAGAGAACTACTGTATGATTTCAGTCAAATATAAAATATTCTATTGAGGTCTGGAGATGGGGGCTGTTGTGGCACCTTCTTTCGTTGCAGGGAAACCTGAGTTCAATCCCAAATACTATACCCTCCCCCACACTCATATACACATGTGAAATTAGGAATACAATAGTGATTATACAGTTCAAGAAATTTAGGTGAGAGGAATGGGATGAGAAAAACTGCAAATCTTAGTAAGTCATGATTTGGTAAGGTACCATTATAGGTGATGATGAAAAAAAATTTAGCAATAAATTTCAATTTGAAAAAGCCAAGAGAAAAAATAACAACTTCCTCATCCACCAAAACTATAGACATCTGAGGTAACACAAATGCCTCATCCAATCTAATTATTATGCAGTGTGCATATTGGTAATATCATGGCACCCTATCAATAAGTATAATATTATGTTTATGTATTTCAACACAAAGTAAAATTGGTATTAGAAGTTTCAAATTGTTGTTGAGGAGATGGCTCTGGGGTTATTAGTCATTGTTTTCAAAGTAGGAAAACATGAGGTAAAATCTCTGGACTATACATACAGAACCCAGCATGGCTACACATGTAACACAATGATTGAGAAGTGGAGACAGGCAGATCTTGGGAGCTTGCTGAACAACTTGCTTAGATGAAACAGGGGCTTCAGCTTCAGAGAGACCCTCTCTCAAACAGTAAGATGGAGAGAAGCAAGAGTGCTGGCCTACTTACTGTGTTCTAACCGTACTTCCCAATATTGAGTACTTAACACTATTTTCCACAAGAAGGTACTACTTGGATGACCTTATTATCCACCTTTCAGTAGACACAAGAACTTATACATGATGTCCTCCATATGATCAAATATAGATACTCATACCCCTCTGCATGTGTAAGAATTTCTCTCTATTCCCTCTCCTCTCTTGCTGTCTCCCTCCCTCCTTCCTTCCCTCCCTCCTTCTTTCCCTCCTTCCCTCCCTCCCTCTTTCACTCCTTCCGTGCCTCCCTCTCTCCCTCCTCCCCCTCTGTGTGTATCTCTGTGTGTGTGACTCAGACACACATATACACACATGAAAAGCAAAGCAAAAGAAAACAAAACAAAAAGCCAAGCAACTAAAAAACAAACAAAAAATCTCTACAAATTGGGATTTTCTTTGGTTCCCCTTAATTTCTCTGAGTCTCAAGATGACAATGAGGTACCATCCACCTTCAGGGTGGATTTTCCTCTTATTATGAATTCTCTTAGGAAATTCCCTAAGAAATATACCCCAGAGTGGGCTCTACTATATCCTAGTCACCTCTCAATTTAATCAAGTTAATAATCAAGACTACAACGATGAACTGTAATTATAATAAAATTAAACAGACATTGTTTCTAAACTTCTTGTGTTAGGATACAGGAAGATAGATGACAGACATAAATTTTGGTGGAAAGATAATCCAGTGATTGTTGTAGATGGACAAAATTGAGCAACATAATCAGAATTAACAAGATAGGTATATATATTTAAATATATTTTATCCTAGAATTTTTTTTACAATAATATAAACTTTTGGAGGTTTAGGTACATTTAGATGTTTCATTTAGTATTGACTGTACAGCTTGATTTTTTTTATTATAATTGTGATTTAGGAGTTCACAGTATTCCTTGTAATGGTTGTTTCATTGCTATTTAAGTGTGTATACATCTATATATTCTGATTTTCCCTTACTGTTTTAACAGTTCATTTGGGAATCCCATAAGTTCTGGTCTCCACTGAGAGATGTATGATGTGATAGATCAAGCAGTACCCTCTTGTAGAAGAGAATGTCAAGTACTAAGGATTTGGAAGTGTGGTTTGAACAGAGCAAGTAGACAAGTGAGAACCAGAATAAATGAATTTACACACACACACACACACACACACACACACGCATGCATGCATGTGTGCATGCAAAAACATTTACATAATATATATATAAGTGTATATATATATATACATGCATGCATACACACACACACACACACACTAAAGAAGTTCATGTGAATGTCAAGGTTGTGTAAACCACAAGCTGCTAGCCATTTTTCACAGCTACTGCTGCACAGAGACACAGATGCATCTAAAATGACATTGGCATACGTGACAGGCTGTCTCCAGAGGATAATGGGCAGTACTTTGCCTTTTTTTTCTGTTGTAGCATCAATTTAATTAATAAAGAAAAAACCCATAAAATATCATGTAAGACATTACAAATTTAAAAGGAAACCATACTTTCACTTAACGCTATTACTCATTGAGCAAAAATGTATTGAGATTGATCTAGTCAGTAGAAAAGAAATTGAACCTGGCCTTCTGAAACAGGATGGCAGGTCTCAACCCTGAGTTTGAGAGGGATGGTGACAGAAGTGTTTATGGTAATTTTGCAATGAAACTCCTGTCATATCCCAGCACAGCAAGGGCTCCAATTACTGCCTGTTTTAGAATACAGAGAATGCCAGACCTGGAAATGAGAAAATTGCCCAAAGATAGTTAGGTCTGATTAAAAAACATGTTAGTAGGAGATACTATAAAAAGTAAATATTTCATAAATAAAATAAATAAATTCAGCACCTGCACTCAGTCTACACTATCAAAGCTTCCTAGGCATTGTCAGTTAACCACGGAAACCACCAAAGATTATCTGTGTTCATACCAAATATGAAGCACTCAACTATACTATGTGTTAGGACCTCAATGCACGCTTGATTCCTTTTATTTGCTACATGCTGATGATGTGTTACAATAGCATTTTTAACTTCCTATTTTAAAATGTATAATTTTCAGACCTGGTGATATAAAACCCATTCACATATTCAGAAGTCTGATAGATTTTCTAAACAAATCACGGCAAGTTATTTCCGATAAATATATAGAAATTGTACTGCAAAATCACCTTTGTTTTACTTCCACATTTGTGCATACTGATGAGATAGACGTGCTTTTATATGTTTGATTTTTGAGATTGTAATTACATCATATGCACACATGTATACAGATACGAGCAACAGAAATTAATGAAAAAAGTGGTCATTAGTTTGAAAGAGAAAAAGGAGGAGTGTATGGGAAATTTGGAAGTGAGGAAGGGGAAAATGATGTAATTATATTATAAACTTACCAAAAAAAAAAGGAATACTTTTCAAAACAGACAGAAAATGTACTCAAAGAAGACAATACCAGGTGAACAATCCAGATTTGGAAAAGGAAACAATACCTGGAAAAGTTGGGAATGGAAAATGACATTTGTGTATGTGTGCTCTCTAAAAGTAAATACTGTGTAGGAGTACAATGGTTCAGAATAGCCTTGGGTTCCTCTGGCCAATGACTTTATTGATTATAGCACACAATGGAATCCACATATTATACTTGAGTCTTACAAAAAGCACTCTTCACATGAAGCTTACATTCATGATTGAAAAAACTTTAGGAAATATAATTAAGAACAGAGAGGGAGAACAAGGAAAGTGATACCATGATAAATGAAGACTCCATGGTAATAGGAAGAAGCAAAGTCCTAGAGAGGTCCCCAGAAATCCACAAAGATACCTCCACGATAGACTACTGGCAATGGTCCAGAGAAAGCCCGAACTGACCTACTCTGGTGATCAGATGGCCGAATACCCTAACTGTCGTGATAGAACTCTTATCCAATTACTGATGGAAGCAGATGCAGAGATCCACGGCCAGGCCCCAGGTGGAGCTCCAGGAGTCCATTCGGCGAGAGAGAGGAGGGATTGTATGAGCGAGAGATGTTGAGATCATGATTGGAAAAAGCATAGGAATAAATAGCCAAATTAGTGGAAACACATGAACTATGAGCCAATAGCTGAGGAGCCCCCATGGAACTGGATCAGGCCCTCTGGATAAGTGAGACAGTTGATTAGCTTGAACTGTTTGGGAGGCCCCCAGGCAGTGGAGCCAGGACCTGTCCTTAGTGCATGAGCTGGCTTTTTGGAGCCTGGGGCCTATGCTGGGACACTTTGCTCAGCCTGGGTGAAGGGAGGAGGGGACTGGACCTGCCTAGACTGAATCTACCAGGCTGGGCTGAATCCCCAGGGGAGTCCTTGCCCTGGAGAAGGTGGGAATTGGGGGGTGGGCTGGGGGGAGGGCGGGAAGAGGGAGGACAGGGGAATCTGTGGCTGATATGTAAATTTAAATTAATTAATTATAAAATTAAAAATAATTAAAAAAAAAACATTGAACATAGCAAATGGACTGGTATCAAATAAAAGCACTGGGTTTGTGCTCACAGTTATGAGTATGGTAAACATGTAGAATGTTCAGAATGCTGCACTTATCTGTTGACTTTCATGTTCTACTTCTAAAACATTCAAGAACTTAGGCACTGTTAACACGTTAATTATATGACCTTATAGGAAATTATTATGTCTTAAAAACTTATATGTGATATTTGTCTTTACCTAGTAGTATTACTGAGCTTTTACATTATCTGTTCTCTCAAAGATATTATTGTACAAATGGTCTTATTCATTAACAAAACAAAACCCGGATCCAGATACTGGCGTGAAAGCTGAAAGATCAGAGAAACAAAACAAGCTTCAGCCAACCTCGCCTCACCAACTCCTCAGCCAATCCTGTTTCCACTAATCCTCAGATTGAAAGCCTCTGAGTCCTGACCCCTGAGGGTCTCAGTTGAACTGCTACTTACTTAGTTCCTGTCTCCTTACGCCTTATATACTGTTCTTCACCCAGCCATGTCACTTCCTGGGATTAAAAGTGAGTTGCTTTCCAAGCAAAGGCATGAGATCTCAAGTGTTGTGATTAAAGGCGTGTGCCACCACTGCCTGGCTCTGTTCTCAGTGTGGCCTTTAACTCAAAGAGATCCAAATGGACCCCTGCCTCCTAAGTGATAGGATTAAGGGTGTGTGCCACCACTGTCTGGCCTCTATGTCTAATCTAGTTGCTGGCTCTGTCCTCTGATCCCCACATAAGTTTATTAGGGTACACAGTATATTGGCATACACAATATATCACATTTGTCAGCTAATAATCAAATTTTATTTAAATCATGAGATCATCAGTACTATTTGCAGAAAAAGTACTAGATATGAATGCTAAACCATGACAAAAATCAATCAAGTATGTTGACAAAATCAAATGACTTCATATTTTAGAATAATTTGCATATTTTGTGCTACACAACATTTATCAATAAAATACATACATGTGTAAGATTAAATGTATGAACATGAATTTCTGCTTGTTAAATAGGAATCCATCTTATTGCCCATGATAAATACATTAGAAAGAAGTGAGTAAAAGAGTTTTATGGGAAAGAACTCATTTATTACACAAATCCTTTCAGGTGGCATTTTTCAGACTGAGAAAATTCAAAGAGGTCATCTTATCTAAAATGTAAAGGAAATGCTGATTGGACTGAAAATAATGAATCAGCTCAGGAGATATGAGCCTGTAAACTGTAAGACTTTTGAGTTTGACTGCAAGTAAGATGGAAAGTCATCAACATATTTTATGCAAGGAAACAGCACAATCTTATATTTTAGCACAATTGCTTTGGATGTCGTGCAGGGACTAGATAGTGTAGAACAAAGCAGAAATCAGGAAACAAGTTCAGAGATGATTACAATGAAGGTAACTAAATGGAAGTGCAGGGCAATGTCAGGTGTTGAACCTTTGCTGATGGAAGAGCTCTGTGGTATGAAAGGAAAGAATGGGATAAAGGATGATTGACAATGTTTGGACTCAGTGCAGATTGTAAGCAGTATTTGTGGGGATAGTTTATATACCAGTTCTTGAGGGTGTGTGTGTGTGTGTGTGTGTGTGTGTGTGTGTGTGTGTGTGTGATGCTGCAAAGTCAGGTTTGATCGTATTCCGTAACAGTCACCTTAGTAACTCAGAAGAGATATTCTGTGAGCTTCTATAGTTTATCAGAGGATCACTAAAACAGCACTTTAAACCTATCATAAATATAAGATTAAACTTTTAACCTGATGACATTCGTGAAGGAAGAATTATATAAAGATGCTCAAATATTAAATCCTGGCCCAGGAGAAAGACAAAAATGCACACCCAAGAACAGGGACAAAAGTTGAAAAACAAGGAGGTGTGGCATGCTGGAAGCAAAGAAGTTTCCAGAGAATAGGAACCATTCAAGTGTGTCAAATGCTAAGTATGATCCAGCCAGAACAGGCTGCGGAATGAATTGAAGGCACAGGCATAATAATGGGAAGTGTGGCAGCCTGACCTAAATTTGAACAGTGAATATGAGGTGAAAGAAATGTTATGTGAGGCATTTTGAAGTGAATCTTTAAGGACAAGTAGACTGGGCAAGATGTCTGATTACAAGTGGACTACGAGAAAAGGGCATGATATTAATGGCACTCCAGGATTTGGCTTAAGGGTCCAGGTCAGTGGGAAGTCTCTTTACAAAACTAGAAGTACCAGCTGAAGATCACTGAAGAGTGTTAGCTCCTGACTATTTTGACCTGGCTGTACTTGACGAGTATCTGTCAAAAAGAATGAAGAGTATTTGAACACATGGCACTCTCTAGGAAGGTCTTGGATTGACAAATGAAGATAATAATTACAATTTCAAAGACAAACATGAAGCTGATCTCACCTCTGTAACATCAAAGAATATGCCAATTATGATAAATTGTCAAAATTGCTTTTGATGAGTATTCATTCCTTGAATTATATTCATAAAGTCTACAAAAGTTAGATTTTAAGAAAAGTGCATGAAATAAAAATCAGTCTGTCTGATCTTAATAAATATGAAACAAAATTATTCATTTTGACTGGATTTAACATTACATATATATACATACTGAGTGTATAAATTAGCTTAACCATCTTTTATGTAAGTGAGTCAATTCAGAATATGCAATAAGAAGTCACTATGCCTAGTTTCCCTCAACTAAATTTGGAGGATCCCTAGCCTTGCATAGTTCGCTTTTAGACAATTGGAAAAATGGGCAGGATATTCCAGAAATGTAGATTAAATAGCTAAAAGGAAAACATATATTAATTTAAAAATTAGGGAGATTTTTTTTAAAGCATTACCTATTTAAACATTTGCATATCTCATTTCTGCTACCTGTTTACTTGCTGTCTGTATGGCCAATTTTTGCCATGCTGTATCTACAATAAATCTTGCAAGAAGAGGGAATATTTTATAAACAACAGCAACAGCCAAAAACAGCTTCCATATGGTGGCTTTCTATTCCTTCTGTTTTCCCATTTCCTAATGTAACACCTGAGTTTAATACATATATTCTGTTTTTAATTTGTTCATCTCCGTGTGTATATGTTACTTTGAATTTGCACCTAGATGGTTTGTATTTGGTGAGGTATCACCACATGATGCTGATTAAGAGTGACTCTCCTCCCTCCTTCTCATGCTAAGGACTTTCCTCCCTGGCTTACTAGCCATTTTGTCTTTCCTATGTGGAATTGTCAGGAACTGAATCAGGCATTAACGACAGACCATACATCAAGTAGACCAAATACTGCACTAATGAAGCAATGTACCACAAATGCTTGCAAGGTTCTGGTTCCCTGGGCATACCTGAGAATTGTTTGCAGAGAGTTATTTAAGATTTGAAGAATGATCTATATTAGAAAACAAGAAAATAACTAGAAAGGGTTATAAAACAAAGCCTGAACTAGAAAGAAAATTAACATAGCATATAATGGCTGGGGGAAAAGTAAATGAGGCATTGATTTAGGTTTCAGAGACTTTTTTTCTATTAATATAATCCTAGAAGTCATCCTATTTTTTATTGATTTAGCACCTTTCACATTGATTTTAGTACTATTCATTTTTGAGATTCCAAGGAACCTATAAATGTCTTTCTACTGATCAAACATTGTTCTTTAGGGTTACTGCCTAAGGTCTTACCAAGTCAGCATTTTGACTCAACTTTTGCAGTATTTCCTTTCAGAAATATTTCTAAAGGGAGTTAGTTAAAGACATAACACCAAATACAAACAGACAGAAACTAGAACTCCAGGATGCTTCACCATATGGGTAATTAGAATGGTTTGTAATTGATGAATGTTATCACATTGTCCAATGTAAATCAGAAGCAACACCACAATATACCTGACACTCAGTTCTTTTCACATTTACTAACTCGTACCATTTCAGATTTAACATATTCTCTACCTATCACATCTTCTTCTTGGGTAAGAGCAACCTGTTCCTTCAAGGCTGGAATTTAAGAACTCTATATTTTGAGAACTTCTTAGTTTAAGAACTTCTTAATGTCTTTTTTGTGTGTTCATGGTAAAGTCACTGGCCCAGTTATCTCTCTAATTCTAAAGCTATTTTAAAAATATATATGGACCGGGCGGTGGTGGCACACGCCTTTAATCCCAGCACTTGGGAGGCAGAGCCAGGCAGATCTCTGTGAGTTTGAGGCCAGCCTGGGCTACCAAGTGAGTTCCAGGAAAGGTGCAAAGCTACACAGAGAAACAAAAAACAAAAACAAACAAACAAACAAAAAATATATGGACCACGATAAGAACTTCCCTATATACCACACCAATATTCAGAGCTTTGTGGATGGTTAAGGAAGTATATAAAGAATATGACCATTGGGTTGGGTTGTACCTCAGTCAAAGAACAGTTGAGAAGTCTGAGTGAGTTCTGGATACCATGGGTTTGAGCCCTTGCATCATTAGAAAAAAATAAAGCAAACTGAAATTAGTTCATAAGAAGTGGAAAGAATGCATAACATGTTTGAAATACTGACGAGATAAGTGCAACTACAATCTAATATTTTTTAAATTATTCAGATAGAGTATCATTCAAATTGTGTGTGTGGGTGGTGGTTGTATTTTAGGTAAAATCTAGGGCCTTACATTCTACTCTTTGGCTACACATCCCCAGCCCCTAAATTTGTGTTTTTAAAATCATGTACTATGTCCATTCAAACTTTTTGAAGTATCTTTGACTCTTACTCTTGTAACTCTATGTTTTCATCATCAATTGCCTGTTTCAGCAGCTGGGGGTTGTCTTGGCCACACATGCATTTGACTCTGTATCACTTCACACTTGGCAATATGGAAAACAAAAGAGGCTAGGTGATGTAGGAATGGCTTTTTGTATGCTGTAAAAATGTGTTGCTCTGATTGGTTGATAAATAAAATGCTGATTGGCCAATAGCCAGGCAAGAAGTATAGGCAGGATAAGCAGACAAGGATAATTCTGGGAAGAGGAAGGTTAAGTCAGGAGATGCCAGCCTACCATCCAGGGAGCAGCATGTAATGGCACACAGGTAAAGCCTTAGAAAACATGGCAACATATAGATTAACAGAAATGGGCTGAGTTTAAACATAAGAGCTAGTCAGTGGTAAGGCTGAGCTAATGGCCAATGCAGTTTTAATTAATATAAGCCTCTGTGTGTTTACTTGGTTCTGAGTGGCTGCACACCAGGCGGGACGCAGAAATACTTTCAGCTACAGTTAAGGAACCACAGTTTAAATTTTCTGCATCTATTGGCTTGCATCTTTTTCCCTCAACAATAAGCAGAAACATCAATAATGTGGGTTTATTTGGTTAATATACAGTGATATTGATCAGTTCATAGATATTTTCAGTAGAGTGAATATCACATGACAATCTCTCCATAGAGTTATGGTACACTCATAAGAGACTTGAGTATCAATTTTGCTCAGAAATGAGCATATTTTTTTGAAAAAAAAGTTAGGTTCTTATTTAATGTGCTCTCTCCATCTGTATTCACAAAGGTGCATATTTTCATTGTAATTGTAGTCAGAACTGAAGCCCCAGCACTACTTTTTTCACAAGTTGACTACACAGAACTTTTATAATCAAAATATGGTATTTTTCCTGTTGTTCTTTCTGGGTTGTTAGTTTTATTTGCTATGTCTTGATTCTGATTTACTTATTATTCTATTTACAAACTCTGAATTTCATTTATCCCCATAAATATTTTGCTGAAATTCAAAGATTACTAAGTCTTTGTTGGATTTTGCCATGAATCACTTTATTATCTCAAGGTCTGTGAATAGAAGCCTATTTAGGATGCATTTAACATAGCATGCACTGTGCTCAATATGATTGTTGCAATTATTTAATTTATCCTCCTCCTGGTCAGAGCTATTCCTTACTAATACTCGGGAGTATAGAATATTTAAATGTCCAGTGGTTTCCTGCATTTGTTCATTAACTTGGGCACTATGGTTCACACAAAGACAAGCTTATTGCTTGTATTCAGTGGACACACGCCCTTTACTGAAGCATCACACCGACTCCTTTGTGGAGAGTCTTCATTTGGATGGTGTCTCAGTATCACAGCTGGTTACAAAGATTGTCCTCAGACTGCTGGAGTACACTATGCACAGAACACAGTGTGTTTTCCTCTGAAGGCCAGTGTGCTGGATTCATTCAAGGTGTATTAATTGGCCTCCAATGTGTTTGCCAGTTTCTTGTTGAATATAAAGGAAATATAAAAATCCTCAATGGCCCTAGTCTCTCTGATGTATTTTTTTAACTCTAGGTTTATGTTTCCTTTTTGCTTGCTTTCAAACAGAATTTAAAAATGAAGAAAATACATCAGCCTAATATGCCAACAAATGTTAAACACAACCTATTTTCTCCAATTGCATTTTGTATATTGAAACTACAAAATTCTAACAAATTGGAAATAACCTAATGATTCAGTGGCAACTTAATGATGCCATTAATTCTGCTGACATTGATTGCATTATGAGGTATGATGTGCTCAGAATAGAAACAAACACAGAAAATACTTTTAAATTTAATGTGCTCACAGACCAGAGTATGATAATTTAACATTTTAAAATCAAATTGCTCCAAAGTGGATTATCAAAAGTAAGCGAACTTTCACTCCCTCCTTTCCTCCTTCCCTTTACTTTCCTTGTGTAATTGAGTAAGATATGAGTTGGGGGAAGAATTGCCCATTCACATAATAGAGTAATATATAAGGATTGGTGGAGGATTTTCCTATTCACATATATGTCTAAATTACTTCACAGACATTTAATCATGAGATGTGCTTCCTAGTGTAAACATCTATAAGAAACTTAATGTGACTGTGAAACTTTCATTGGTTTTTACTTGCACTTTGGGAACTTTGTCCATCAAAGACCTAGCCAACAGCAGGTTCCAATGATCAGCTTCAAGCCATATCCATCCCCTTTCCCTGAGAAAAGCGTGGAGTGGCTTGCAGGACTGTCAGCTAAGAGAAGATTCTCTATGTTTCTCTAACCTAATATTATGTTGCATTATTTCCTCTGAGTTATTTATAATATGTGAAATACAATAATTTCAAGTAATCATTTTGATATACTTTTGAGTTGCAATTTAATGGGTGGACATTGTGTGTGTGTGTGTGTGTGTGTGTTTCTTCCTACTGTCACATAAAACATTTTCACAAGAGTGAATGTACATTTAGGACATTTAGGACATTTAGGACACGGACTTGGCAAGATGACTTAGAGGATCTGCAGTCTATACTCATTGGTTGGTTGGTTCTGCATTTTAATGAAATTATTGTTCTATTAGTCAGTCTCTTATTTAAAGAAATGCAGGTGATGAATTGTCATTTGCTTGTAAGGAAACTACATCAATTAAATAACACACCATGCTGAAAATCCATAGAAAATTGTCTACAAAAGTGCAAATGAAATAGTAAACAAGAGTTAAAAGTCTTCCTACTTTGTGATATTATCAAGAGTCCTTATGGCCACACTCTCTCAAGACTAAAAGTACAAACAAGGCCTTCAGTGGTTAGTACCACACCAGGTCCTAGAGCTGAGAGGAGGGCAGAGATATGTCTACATCCCTAATGCAGATGCTATCTCCACTTGACAACTGCTTGCAAATGAAAAATTACTTTTCTCCAATGGAGTCTCACTGGGGAAACAAAGCACACTTAAAGGTACATCACTTGTCCAGCAAAGATGGCCAACAGAAAACAAACACACTCAGAAGCATCCTTGGGAGTTTTTGTCATGTACGGTTGTCAGGGCACTTGGTTGTTGTTACTACCTTTGTCTGTTTAATTGTTTTTCTATTTTACAGGTCCTTTGTTAATATATTACAGATCCCAAGTTTCTGTGGTTTTTTTTGTAAGATTCCTTAGTCTGCAAATGTGCAAGCATGTGTGTCTGTATATATATATATATCTTTTGTGCTTTTTCTTTTGTCTCTTTTTACTGTTTGGTTGTTCAGTCATATTCAAATTTATGTGTCTTGACTTATTTTATTATCATTCCTTAAATGTCTGTGTTTCCCCCCTAAGGGAAGCAGACAGAGTTCAGATCAGATGTAAAAGTAGGTGGAAAGGAACTTGGAGGAGTAGGGGAAGGAAAAAACCATAATTAGAATACATTGTATGGGAAGAAAAATCTATTTTCTAGAGAATTTTGTTGATCATATAATAGAGAGAAATAACTCTCAATGTATTTGAATGAATATTGCTCTACTAATGTTTCCACAATGTTTTAAATGCAGCACATTTTATGAATTAAAAAAAATAATTTTCAATTCAAACTAGTCTATGAGATGAAGAGTGGAGCCATGTATATACTAGAACACTAGTGTTTGGTGACTTTCCAGTGATTGTTGAGGACGGTTTTACTTTTCCAGTTGAAGAAGTACAAGGCAACATTCACATTACAATAAGTAGTTTTTCCTAATCATAGTTGCTTAGGCAGTACAGGCTGCCTCTTTGAAACATATATATTTGATATATTAAATGACACTTGAAATTTAGGTAATTCTCCTAAAAATCATAGGAAACAAAAACCTCAGGGAAATATTTATGAGAATTCCAAATATTGTGTTCCCTTGACTGGATTCTTTGAACAGTGATGCTGCTGTTCTGATGCTGATATCACAACCACATCTGAAAGAAGAGAGAGGAGAGATTGCATCTTTACAACCCCTTATACACAAAGGCTTTCATTTTTAGAAGTAACATTGAGTGGTTAGAAATATAGGTAGAAATGTTAAACCAAAGATTGAGCTGGGTGAGTAAGCATCCTGCATTTGAATCACACTAACAACAAAACAAGAGTAAAGATCCTGGGAAGGCAGAGATGAAAGTTGATGGTTCACCTTCACCTCAAATCAAACATCTGTCAGCGCTCATCACCTACCTAGTCAACAATGATTTTACTTTTCTTTTTTTTCTTTTTGGTCTACCTTGCAAACTATCTCTGAACATAATTTTGAAAGGAGAATTAAAAGACATATTATCAAGTTCTACACAGTTGTACAGACTATAATTCTCAAAGTGATTGCCTTGAAAGGTAACATCATTTTATGGGGTTTGGTGGAGGAAAACTAAGACATTGCCATTTATTTTAGTGAAAATGTATATTTATTACAGTGATAAAAATGTGAAAAATTTCATGTAAGTAGAGAAGGATTTCCACTTAGTAAAGTGCCAATGAATTGTGAAATATTACCCATAAAACCACTATTTGCTGGAACAGGCTTGGCTCAATCCATTTTCAATTACTAAGTTAAAATGTCCACCCTTGACTTGAATATAGTTAGAATCAGTGAAGACAATAAATTGTACAGAAAAAAAAACATTATGAGCACTGGATTTATAAGGATCTCTAATTTTGGAGCTTAATTCCTGAAAATTAATCATCTCTTTTTATTACTGCTCTTTAAAAACTGCCATAAGCTACTGTGTTTATCATGCAACCTCAGAGTTTCTGGAACATGCATGTGGTAGAACACTGTCCTCTGAGCATAAGAGCTACTACCTTAATTTGAGCAGCAGTGAGGACTTGGAATAGACTATCAATATAAAGACTGTTGACATTTTCTCAAGACAGAAGAAACTTTAGACCTTTGTCTGAAATCCCAGTGACCCTTTCTGACACATTCCTCCCAGCTGTGTGATATTCTGCTCATGATGTTCATGGTCTCCTAACTTTCTGAGGTGTTGCAGTACATAGAGCATGGATGTTTAGATGTAGAAGGTCCATTTACATTTATGTACCTATGGGGGAAGTCATGATCCATGCAGGGGTGAGGCTTGTCTGGAATGCAGTTCTCTTGGTGTATCACATTCTCTTGTAAGTATCCTCATCCACACTCTGTAAGGAGGCTCAACATACTCAGGTTCAACATGCTGGAGTTACATGAGATCACTTCTTTCGTCTGTAATTGGTGCTCTATCTGGGTGGATTAGATGTTCCTCATTCTCCAGGACATGTTCACACAATATATACTGCGCTATCACTAGATACGATTATTTAATACATATATTATCTCGAGTAGTTAGCATGATTTCTCACATAAAAATGCACAGAATGCTTTACTCAAATGCTATTTTCATTATATTTGTATCTGCATTATAAATGTTATATTCTTATTCTTTGTGTTAAGTATGATATGAAATGTATTTGGCATTTAAATTTTAGTTGTTACGTTTAAAATACTGACTATCAAATTTCATGGACAGTGCCATCACTAATCTCGAGTGTATAATTAGAGATAAATTTTAAAATATTTCAATCGAAAAATCAAATTAGTTTTATTAAGTTGGGGAGCTGCCATAGCAACTTTAAAGTAAATAACTACGCTTGACAGTATATTTTCATTTATCGTTAACCTTTTCTCCCATCATGCTTATAGGTACAAACTAGTAATAATATTACAAATTAATAATAATTATGCCATTTAACAGTGAAATTAAGGAGAGGGGGAATCTGAAGTGCCATGGTATATTTTCCTAGCTATATCTGTAACGTATGGGCATTTTGTAGTTAGAAGCTCAGGGTGATATCATATTTACATAATAAGCAACTTCAGTTTTGTAAGTGCTGTGACTCAGAAATGACAAAATAAACACCGTCTTCTCTCAAGCAAAACTGAGAGAAAAGACAGGAGTCTCTGCCAGCTGTGCTTTTTCTCTGATGAGTTTTTCTTCCTCAGAGGAAAATGAAAGAAGAGCTTTGGAAGTCTCCAGCCTGCAGGTAGAGATTTCTTTCCTTCTTTTCTTCTCAAGTTTATTTTCTTTATTTCCTTTAAACATTTTAATTTGAAAATAAAGTTTTTTGTGTGTTTATTTTCTACAACATTGTAATATCATTTGACCTTTACAAGATGGAAATAGGGACTTCTGGATTAAAATGAATGAACCTAGAGGCATTGCACTGTGTGTAATTAGCCAACTTTAGAAATCACAACACTAAATACACCTACTTGCATACACGTATAAAACAAAACTTCTCAGATCATATATAAGTAGAATAATGGTTCCCAGGACTATATAGAGAGCAATATGAGGGAGATGTTAGCTACAACCCAAACTTTTGGAATTATACTACATAACAATGTAACAACTGATAAAATATTCTCAGTATTGGAAAAAATTTAAGATGCTATATCATTCTAATAGTTCTCCCATGAAATAAAACTACTAGTAAATATGTGAGATTATAGATATATTAATTACATTGAATATTTTATTGTGGATACACATGTAAAAGTATTGCATCACATGATTTAAATATATATAGAAAATTGAATCTGCATGTACATCCCTGTGATGCTGTGAGGAAGGAAATGACACAGTATTTACTTGTAATTTAAGGGATAAGTGACAGCTTATCGATACAAAAATCTTACTTAGAACAAAGGCCAATGGTGTTAGAGAAAGTGCATGTATTTAGCAAACCATTCACTTAGAATCCAGTGACATGCTCTAATAAAGGATACATGCTCTGTGCTCTAAATCTGCTTTCCAAGCAAGAGAACCCTCCCATGCTGCAGCTTTGATGAAGATAGAAAATGAAAGAAGACAAAAACATCTGAGGTCTGAAGTGATTGTACTCCTCAGCTTTGTAAATGCCAGAGGAGGCAAAGGGTTTCCTATATAATTATACTTTAGCATATACTTCAATAAGGAAGGACTGCAGTGTAGATGGAAGCAAAATTCCAAAAAAAATCCTGTCTAAAATATTCTGGATCAAATGGCCTGGAAGCCCGGGGCACGCCAGGTAAGTGAAAGGAGGCACAACATGAACATGGTTTAGGTTAGGCCTCACTTGTACAGAGGGATGCTTCTGGCATTTAGTTCATGGCAAGGATGAAACTTTGATGAAATTGTTTAAAGGACATTGTGAATAAACCATATATTTACATGAAGATTCTCCAGGGTGGATTAAATAAATAAAGAAGAAGATGATAGGTTTTTTTTTTCCCTTTGATTGCTCTGGTCCCTTTAGAGTCTGAGTCTCTGAAATGGTAATACTAGTTTACATCAAACTAGCTTTCAACATCACATGGGGAAAAATTCAACCAATTTCATATGCATGTTCAAGTTATAGCTATCCCATACACTTGGGTAATTTTTATTTGCTTACAGTAGCAGCCAACAATACATTCATTAAAATTAGAATACTCAGATTTATACTGGGCTCATTCACTTAATCTTTATTGAAGATAAGTGGCTGAATCCATTCACCTTGCAGAGCTGAAAACCTGAATATGACAGTGGCATCTTTACATTTTTACTGACAAGACAATATGAGACTGTTAGAATAGGCCTGCTCTTCTTTAGGGCACTCATGCAGGTGTTTGTCTTTATTAAATACTGTTAAAAATCTCAACATCAATGACAGGTCTTTATTAAAAGTACAATTTCATGATGGAATATCTTTCAATTAAGTTAAGCTGTTGGGGATCATGCCAACTTGAATCTTTGATTGACAGCTAGCAGACCCTTTCCTATTATCTGGCTGATTTGAGCAAGGCCTGTCAATCAAACTGCCCTCTTTTGGTGACAGACAACCCCTTGCTCTGATGCCTCAAGGAAAGCACAGTGGAACCTTGAGAAGCACTGCAACCTCCAGAGCCAGAACCACAAATACTGTTTCAGTTGGCCTTGTGAAGTCCGGAGAGCTCCTAACAACTTGTTCCTAGCTTTGGAACACTTCTCTGTAGGTCATACCAGCTCTTTGACCCACTAGATATCCCTGGTCACCTATGTCTACTCTTAATTAATCTGCTGGGAGGGGCTGCTTGCTTCTGTGACTAGACAAAAGTTTCTGATGGATGTAAGGTGCAGCCTGTAATTGCTCATTATGTGAAGACTGTGATTGATCCAGATGGGATGACAGTGATCCATGGAACTGAAAGATGGTAGCAATTGCAAGAAAAAGTATATGCATGCAGTGTTCTCTTTCAGTTATATCATCAGACTGCTTTCCATTTTTTTCCAGGCTAGTTCTGGCAGTCCTATATTATTTGTTGTCTTTCAATATTGAAATATTATGCTTTATACAAAGATTGTCCTCTTGGACCTTTTGCCTAATTATGGTTTTGAATTACATTTAAGACAGACTAGGTTACCTATAAGAGTCCTGTGGTTCCAGGCATGATAGCTGCAGGAGAGATAGCTGAAGATTTCTGGAGAGAAGCTGAGAACCCTAAAACTCAAATTTCTGAGTTATTACATTAAGAGATAACAGCATTTGAGAGGCCCACAGAAAGCAAAGGACTCTGATATCCAAGTCTCAGCGAGGTAACACAGGAAGCAGAGATAAAAGGTAAAACACTGGATGCCCTGAGGGGTAATGCTAGGGATGGCTAAAGAATTCCAAAGCATAGCTGGAGGCAGCATCTGAAAACACTAATAGGGAAACTGAGGCTAATGAAAAAGAGATTGAAAAGAGACAGAGATAGCTTACCTACAAAGAAAGCAAGCATGGTCGCTGAAGTAGTTGGTGAGAGAGGCCAAAGGTGAAAGAGTTGTAGATCATGACACCATGGCTCAGAACCTGTAACACTAGCCACTGCTGGCCAATGAGTGCCCTCTCTCTAAATCCCAAGTGATACAGCACTTTCTTGGACACCAACACACTACAGCATCCCTGGATCTAAAAGCTTGGAGCTTTAAGCATTAACTCTCACAGTCCAGAGTTCTCAGTCTCTGCATTTGAAATTCTGTTTGGGAGCCCTGGGATCATCTCATCCATAACACCCAAGGTGATTACAACTTCTCTGGATTAGGGCACAAGTTCACTCAGGTAGCTGAGTTGCAATAATTACTAGAAGAGAAGTCAAAACACAATTATTTTACAACCATTTTAAGTGATAAGTCATAGAAAGACCAGTAGAGCTGAGACATAAAGTTGAACTGGCTTGAATATTATATAAAGTCACTGTGCCTTTTATAATATTTGACCAGAGAATGAAGGGATGGAAATAAAAGAAAATGTGGTCAGAGTATAATGTGTAGAAGGAGAAGAAACTAAACAGAGTCAATATAATTCAGACTAGAAAATACTCTAGGAAATAGACATAATTCTGTCCCACGTGGTTTATAGATTAAACAGAAACTTATAGAATAGAATGGAGATTATTTAGTAAGATGAGGAAGACCAAAGAGTGCAGATAAAGAGGACAACAGAATGTCATGGATGTGAAAATGGTCCAAGAACATCACATGTGTGAATGAAAATGTCATAGTCAAACTCTTTATTCTGTACAATGTATATATGTTAATTAAAAGTATTTTAAAATGTTTTATCTATCCCGAGGCAGGTAGGAGAGCTGATCCTGAGGTCATAGGAGCTAGAGCGATGGTTCTGCCCCTTATCACCTGCAGCACTCAAGATAGTACACCATGTCTGGGCAACACAGTAGAGATGACCCTGAAGGTGTAGGTGTAGGAGATCAGACCCTGAGGACTTGAAAGCGAGAGAACTGGCCCAGCCCCTTGCTCATCACTGTAAGGGGCAAACTCACTAGGACAATGCAGGAGAGCTCAACCTGATAATGAGGACAAGAGAGAGCTGACAGGCTTACCAAACGTGCAACTACGTAAGCCCAGACTAGGGTTATGTGTTGGGCCACCTCAATATCCACCCCATCTGTCATCTGCTGGAGCACACAAAGAGACCTGCTGCCCCAAAGCTGCAGGATTTCCACAACACAGGGCAGCAGCAGAGCAACCAAGAGGAGTTGCAGTGAAGGCCCAGCATCTATAGTGTAGTAGAAACCTGAGGCCTCAAACCAGACAAATAACTCTCTGCAATGAACACTTGCAAGTAAAGATATATGGATAAAAGTGTTTACTTTTTAACTCGCTGTTTCACACTACAGCTTACATGAAAAGATTGAATTTTTTTCCTTCTCTCATTTTTTTTCTTTTTTCCCTTAAATTTTATTTATGTTTTATTTTGGGAGTAGGGTTACAAGGCCAGAGGGTGAATACGAAGGGATGGGTAAATCAATGGGATGGAGATGCATGATGTGAAAGAAAGACACAAAGAATAAACAAAAAGAAGGAAAAAAGCTGTATTCATAAAGAGAAATAGGCAAACTCTAAAAGTCCCTGCAGGCTAAGGTCCAGCCTTCCACTGTAGGAATCACTGAGTGTTGTTTTTCTGGTTGTTTTTTTGTTTTTGTTTTTGTTTTTTTTGGGGTTTTCTTTTTGGTTTTTTTTTTCATTGCTTTACTTTTTAAAGAGAAAAGAGGTAGTTTATTCTTATGGCAAATATGAGTGACCATGATTCAGAAACAAATTTAGTTTAGACTGGATTTTGTGTTTTGATGTGGAAGCAGTTTTGTTAAGTTTTTTTTTATAATAACAGAACAAAGAAAATCATAAATCAAGATACTTTTATAATACATTGTTGGAAACATTAGGTAGTTGGGTTAAAGGAAAGTTGACAACCTCTGCTGAAATTCAGATACTACCTGATGACACTCAGTGTTTTAGTTGGTGGAAACTAGGGTTTTGCTAAATTAAGATATTCCAAAAGATTTTATTAATTAGTCTCAAGATTTTAGGTTAGAATCAGAGATGAGAAAGGGATGAATATTTAGAGGGCTAAAGATAGCCCAAGATAAATTGTAAATAGAGTCCAGACCTGCAATGTTCCAATCTCTCCACAGTCCTTGAAGTTCTAATCTATCAATTAGCATTATAGAAGTTATCAAGGAAGGTATAGCTTCCCCCCCCCCAGGAAACTCCCTTCTTTCATTCAAATTGTACAGAATATATATTAAACAAGGTCTCTCATAGGCCAGCCTGGGTTTGACCTTGCTTTGTAGGGATGATCTTTGAGCTCCTACTGTCAAATGAGGTCTTAGTATAGACCTAGCTTAGCTGATCTAAATGGTCGAGATTTGATTCCTGTTCATATTGCAAATCCATGGACTAGATCGTGGTAATACCAGCTGGTGACTTATTTCATTCTGTTGAATTGATATATTGGGATTATCTCCCAATATGGGATGGAAAAGCAAAACATGGAGGCATGTTAGCTATGAACAGGCTTGTGAAATGGATATTCATCACTTAATACTCAAATTATAACAGTGGTAATAAGATTCTCATCTTATGTGAGAATCTCAAACTGATAGACATGGAGACTAATTTGCCTTGAAGAAGGAACAATGGTCTTACTTATCTTAGTGTTTATTTCAAATTAATCTTCATGTGAAGTGAAGATACATATTGAAGAAAGCGGCAACATGGTTTTTCTCATGGATGACCTAGAAGGTGCTACTGAAAGGGAACATGACATTTTTATTGTTGTTTTATTGGCATTCTTCACTTTTGGCTTGTGTAGCTAGAACAATGGTCTTTCTGTTAAGTGAGATGATGTAGAATTAGAAAAAAATCATGTAAGAAAAAACATTAAAAGAACATAAACGTATATAGTATTGTACACTTACAAACCTACTTGAGAAAAATACTTTCTCAAGAACATCAAACACTGAATTTAAAAAAAAATAAATGGAAAGTTTTGTATTAATGAAAATCAGCATTGAAAAGTTAAAGAAAAAATCCCTATCAGTTTAGAAAACAGATGTTTATGCTTTTTCATAGAAAAGATTCAAAATAAATAATGGAAGCAAGAATCCAATAAAAAGTACATTTGGTTATCTTATGAATGCCAATCGAGTTTTTCCCTGAGACAAACTTCAACACAGAATGCTGAAAAATTAAAGGATGAGCAAGGAAGACAAAAAATCGGATTATGATGAAGTGGAACAGAGAACATTATTACTGAATCCCAATGGACTTTTTATATGAAAAATGTTCCTAGTGTGGGACAGAAGTAAAAGAGAAAAAAACATTTATGTATGTTCAAACATGCCCTTTAAAAATCTATCAGAGTAAAGCACAGTCATTGAACACCTACATCTCAGGGAAGCCATCAAGGTCTCATTAGCGGAGGTGGCGAAGTTACTGTGTTTATCACCTTGCTGACTTGATGGCAAGTGAGTTAGATTTGCCTAACTTAAGAAGGATAAAATTCAATATCCCACAGACTCCTGTGGGGTAAGGCAGTCTTTTGCAGAAGGCCCTGGCAGTCAGCCCTAAGCGTGCACAGATAATTTAGAAACCAACTTTTGAGATCAGCTCTCTGTGGAGTTCAGACCCAAATCAAGTCAACTGTGATGATGTTATTAACTCCATTATAAGATTTCCTTACATACTAATAAGATTTTCAATATTTTAACACAGATACACATTATGATTTGCCCAATATGAACCAGCATGATTATACAGTAATACATAAGGTACTTCTTGATGATGGAGGCCAAAGGGCACTGTATGGGTTTTAGCTGGAGTTTTCTCTACTTTGCATTTATCAGCAATCCCCCTGTCTCCAAGACTAAAATGTCTTAAAATTACATATTTCAGTGAAAGAAAACAAGACACAGTAAACAAAAGTGCTGAAGATATAAATGTGAAGACTTTGCATTACATGAAGTCACATGATGAAGTACTCCTGGCTTTTCTAGTTTATAGTGAGGAGCCCCTGAGCACACTCAGGGAACATTCTCTACTGAATTTCTGTTTTTTATGAAATAAAAATGTATGAGAACCACATACAGTAAACCAAAAAAACCCAGGGCAATGGTATCATTTCCTAATATTTAGGAGATAGCTACAAGAATTTCAAAATAAGGCAAAGCACTGTAAGCTATCAATCTTATTATTTTTGACTAAGTTTCTGAATTCACTCAACCAACCACTCAGGACATCATTGTCTTCAGGTAGAGAACACAGACATATCCAATAGAAGATATGTTTGGGGTTTGATTTTCTTTTGTGAAATTTGACTACATTAGCACACACATTTCCTTACACAGTTATAAATTGTGTCTGAGATTTAGTAAGGACTTATAAATTATTTTCTGCTACTGTTAACATTTTAATGTACTTTTATATAGTCAATAATCACCATTCTCAGTGATGCGGCTCATGATAAATTTCCCACACTCCTGTGGATAGACCTATACCAGGCACATATGGGATACATTGATTGGATATGGTTTAATGAAAAAAGAGAGAGAGAGAGAGAGAAGTAGAAGACACAAAGTTGGGAAGAGGAAGAAATTGGATGGATGGTTGGGTGGATAGAGGTGGTCCAAGGACAGTTAGAGACAGGGCATCTGGGGATGGTAGATATGAATTAAATATATATTAAATATATAAAGATGATTAGAGAAGCAACAGAAAACTATTTTGTACATGTATCCAACAGTTTCCTCACTTAAATGTTATATAATTGTATTCATTGTGTTCACATGTAGGTGATATCAAATAATTATAAAATTTATCCGAAGTTATGTTTTACAAACAATTTTGGTTTTGTTAGTATCATCCACTTGACTTTTCATGGATGTGCTTGTCTTAGCATTCTTAGGCAAAGAGTGCTATGAGAAACATTTGTAGAAGACTAACATAATAGACAAATAATGTGCTTCAAATTGAAGGCTGAGGAAATTCAGTAAAGACTCCTCTAAATTCCAGTATAATAGATAGATAAACAGCTGATTAGGACAAGGAAACTGTGTCCTATGGACACAATGAGACAGCTGCCCCCAAGAACCTGCAGTGATTGTGACAGCATGCAGCAGAACTGTTTAAGCGAAGCCAGACTAAATACCAGGATAGAGAGTGGAGATGGGCACTGAGTTGTACCTCTAGGTGAGGAGCTATTGGGAATTACTGGAACTAATAAAAAATAAATATACAACAGAGATGTGTAGAAAGTAAGCAGGTAAGGACAATGAGAATGATTTCAGTCCACAGATCTTGTATTTCCAGTCATGTGCATGCATAAGGTTTTTGAGGAAATATTGGGGAAATAGGGGTTTATATAGGAAAAGGGATGTATAATCATCAAATCGAGAGATATAAATCAAAGACAAAGTACATGTCAAGATAAAGCTGAT
The DNA here is from genome assembly GCA_902168325.1 of Peromyscus nudipes. Lineage (NCBI taxonomy): Eukaryota > Metazoa > Chordata > Mammalia > Rodentia > Cricetidae > Peromyscus > Peromyscus nudipes. The sequence continues at coordinate 3,696 of CABHPH010124299.1, read as the reverse complement.
TCTTTATCTTTTATCTTGGAAGATGAAGGAAAGACATGAAGATGAATTACTAGAATAAAACACCTACAGAAAAAGAGAAAAGTTTACAAACAATACATCAGGTAAGAGATTGGTTGATATACAGAAATTCTTTGAGAATTTCGTACAATGTGCTTTATCATACTCACTCTTCCTCCTAGAATACTCACTTACATACTTACTTACTTTCTAGAATACTTCCATTCCCTCTGAACTTTGTGTTCATTGTTTCTACAGCATGGCCAGTTTGCGCTGCCCAAATATTCTTAGATGTGTGGCTTTCCATGGCACATGGATCTTTGTGCCCAGATCTATGTGGTAATATTGTATTTGTGCTGAAATGTGGTGATATTTTATTTGTATGTTAATAAATAAAGCTTGCCTGGAGATCAGAGGGAAAAGGCCAACCATTTTAAGTAAACAAGAAGTCAGGCACCACACGTCCTTAAACTCTTAGTAGGCAGGATCTCTGTGTGTTCAAGGCCACACTAGGGAATAGAGCCAAGTGTGGTGACACCTGCCTTTAATCCCATAGAGGTATGGAGGTCTGTACAGACAGACAGAAAGTGACAGAACTGTATAGGAAGAGGAAGTGAGGTAGCTGGGCTAAGATAGCCAATGAAAGTGAAGAACAGAAAGACAATGAAGGCATGGGTAGACAGGAAGTAACTCGCATTTGGAAGCTGCAGAGTTGTTGAGGTAAGGTTGGCTGGTAGCTTTCCCTATTTCCCTTATCTAAGGCTTTCAGCCCTATATTTGGCTCCATGTTTTTTTATTTAATAGGACCCTTTAGAAATTCATCTACAGATCAACTTTCCACAGACCTTAAATAACTCAAGACCACAAAGTCAACTACTCTTCCACCCCTTCCCTAACAAAGTGACAAAAGAACAAGTCAACATTTCTAAAAAGAATGCCAGCAGACAGTAAGCACATTGAAAACAAAAACAAGAAACAAACAAAAAATCAAATGATCAACAGGAAATGCAAATCAAAATTACAATTAGATTACCCTACAGCACAGATGGTAGTGACCTTCAAAAAGACTGCAGATAATCAAAGCATTGAGGAATGTAGAGCATGCTGAAACTTTGTACACATTGATAGGATTGTTGTTGTTTTGGTAATTATAGAAAGCACTATGAAGTTTCCTCAGCATTTAAAAATGTACACTATTGCAGAATCCAGAAATCTTATTACTGGGTATGTATTCACAAATCCTGCAATCATTTTGTGAATGATTGTGTAACCATGTAAGTTACTGGATTTGTTTATAGTCTATTCACAGTTGACAAGAACCAGAAACATCCCATGTTTTTATCAGCTGATGAGTAGGTGAAGACAACACGGTTCATACACAGAACGATACCTTGGTCAGGCCCAAAACATCGAGTTAGGTGCTTGAGAAAATATCAGTGGAACTGGAGGTCATTGAGCCAACTGAAACAAGCCAGTCAAATACATACAATTATCACAAGGTCATCATCATGTGTGCACTCTAAACAAAAGTAGAGCTCATATTAGGTTGATGGTTTTATATGGCTGGAGAGAAAAGGCAGTTGTGAGAAATAAAATCTGCTAATGGATATAAGTTACAGTCAGATAGGAGCAAACGATTCTTATGTCATATGCAAGCTATCATGACACGGTAAATATCATATGATATATGCAATTAGTACATTTTTATAACCCTTTACAATATATTTAAATTGTTTGCCAGGCATGGTAGAACATACAAGTAACCCAATTACTTGAGAGTCTGAGGCAGGAGTACCACAAGTATGAGTCTAGGCTAGTACACATGAGGAAATTCTAACTCAAAAACTAAGCACACACATATGTACACACACACACACACACACACACACACACACAAACAGGCACACACATGTACATACCAACACACCCACAAAGGCAATATACTTTTAAAAACTGAAATAAAGGTCAGCATTTATAAAGAAAAGTCCTATATTCCCAGATCATCAACTGCAGCAATTGTAGTCTAGCTTGTAGAATTTTTATTACTTAGGAAAATAATTCATTAAAAAGGACCATGGAAGCACAGGAGCCTCTGAGCTAGATGAGCATTAAAAGTTGTAAAATGTCAGCATATGCTGATTACTAAGATTGGGAATAAAACTTAGACCTTCTTTCACTTGGTTTAAGGCCAAAACCAATAGCTTTAAAGTCCTATTACTATATTGAAGTGAATATGTCTTTCTTTATGCACCTAGGAAACTAACCCTCTGCATATCGCCTACATACAGGCAGTGGAAATTGAACACATTCTACTAATTAAGTGCCACATTGGATATCTCTTCTCAACTTCCCTCCTGCATATTTGAAACAAACCTTCAAACTGCCGGGAAAGTGACAACAAACCCCAGAGCAACACTCTGTGTTTGAGAGAATCAGTTATCCCGGTGTCTCTGGCAGGAAAATCAATTCACGTGCTCTGTCACTCGTAGAAAGGACTCTCTAACACGCTGTCAGCGGTAAATTCTACAGGATATCCCTGAAGTCAATTGCTTCTTCTATTTGGGATTAAGATAAAAGCAAATTGATTCTTCTCATACATAGAGGGAGCAGGAGAGAAGATACAATTTCAGTCTCCCCTTTTCTATCAACCTGCCGACAGAGTTCTCTTGCCTTGCTCATGCAAAGTCCGCAGTAATTGAAATTTTGCTATGACATCTACTTAGGCATAACCAACAGGAAAGCAATTTCTATTCTAGCTACCGTCCACGATAGTTAAAAACGGAATTTATTTATGAGAAACTTATTCTGGGCACATTAAAAATAGAACAAGTAAGGTAACTCTTTGCAGTGTTTTAACTGACATGTCAGCTAGGTTACTGAGACAGTCATGATGTCACTACAGTTTCCAAACACCAATGATAATAGCAATTTGTGTTCACTTTAGTGGAATTGAGAAAATTCTTAATTAGCACTTTAAATTTCTGCATACATCATTTTTCTTTTCTTTCTTTCTTTCTTTTTTTTTTTTTTTTTTTGGTTTTTCGAGACAGGGTTTCTCTGTGTAGCTTTGTGCCTTTCCTGGAACTCGCTTTGGAGACCAGGCTGGCCTCGAACTCACAGAGATTCGCCTGCCTCTGCCTCCTGAGTGCTTGGATTAAAGGCGTGTGCCACCACCGCCTGGCGCATACATCATTTTGTAAACTATAATCACTTAAGAGTCAGAGAGAATGTTTTAAAATTCAAACAGTTAATTGGACAGTAAGAAAGGGTTAACCCTCACACTTAAATGGTTTTATTGATTCTTACCCTAGAGAACATATTAACAGCATATATAAAATTTACAATTGTTTTCAATTTTTAAATACCATAGATAGGTAGATGCTTTTCAGACAGTTATTATAAGTAATTTGGATTTTTCTGAATGTGTAGAAGTATATAAAATATTGGGTGGAATGAACAAATATTTCCAAAGAGGGTGGGAAAAGATAGAAATAAAATAGAACCTGATATATTACTTTTTAAAAGTGTTGTAAACATTGACAAATATATGTGGTTATAATAATCATTTTGATATTTATGAAGAGTTAACATGGGGATTTATTTTGATGAAATACTATAAAGTTCCCAGTAAACTTTGTATGCAATGTGTATATGAATTTGAATGTGTGTGTGTGTGTGTGTGTGTGTGTGTGTGTGTGT